>PVJC01005377.1:0-59319 GCA_004026665.1 Murina feae
GGCCGCCTTAAAGGAACAGTGTATCAATTATAGGAGAAAAAACTCCAGAACCTGTGTCCAGCCGGCCTTGCTGGGACGTTGGGTCAATGGGAGCTGTGGGCAGCCTTAAAGCCCCTCACCCAGGCTGGTCAGGCACGCCAGCAGGTGGGCATCCCCCGAGGGGTCCCAGACTGCGAGAGGGCACAGGCCAGGCTGAGGGACCTCCCAGTGCAGAGCGGCTGCAGGGCGGGACAGCGCAGGACCCAGGACCCGTGATGGGAAAGAGGCAGCAGGGTTGGAGGGGCACCGGGAAGCGGGTAAGAGGCAGCAGGGGGGGGTCTCGGCCTGCTTGGTGGCCGCCCAGGCCCTTTGCGGGGCATCGTGGAGCGGGAAAGCAAGGCTGCAGGGGCCGGGGTCCTGCTTGGCAGCTCCCCAGACCCCTTGGCAGCACCGAGAAGTGGGAAAGGAAGGCAGCAGGGGACGGGTGAGTGGGAAAGAGTTGGCGGCCTGCTTGGCAGCTTCCCAGGTCTCTTCTGGGGATCAGGGAGCAGGAAAAGGCTGTCCTGACCAT
Organism: Murina feae; assembly: GCA_004026665.1. Lineage (NCBI taxonomy): Eukaryota > Metazoa > Chordata > Mammalia > Chiroptera > Vespertilionidae > Murina > Murina feae. The sequence continues at coordinate 551 of PVJC01005377.1, forward strand.
GAGGGGGGTTTTCCCTGCTTTCTGGTGGCTGGAGGAAGATGGGCAGTAGGCAAGCTTGGGAGGCAGGCCGCACCCAGCCCTGGCCACGCTCAAAAAAGAGAACAACATGCAGGGGAGGGCAAGAGTCTGAGAGATCAACATAGAGGGGGTGCCTGCTCCAAGCCTCCATGGTGTGCCTGGTGGCAGGCCCCCAGCAGGTAGACACACACAGGAGGACTGCTCCGAGCCTCAGATGCGGCTGGGGGCAGGTCCCCAGTGGCCACACACACACACACACAGACACACACACACAAAAGGCGCCTGGCAGACTGGGGCCATCATAGGACATCCACTGAGGGGTCCCAGACTGTCAGAGGGCACAGGCCGGGCTGAGGGACTCCCTCCACCCCGAGTGCACAAATTTTTGTGCACCGGGCCCCTAGTAGAATAAAATAAAATAAATGGCATTTGTGGCACAAAGAACTCTAAATAAAAATTACAGACTGCCAAGAATTAGCAAATAATTATTTATTAAGGCTATAGTAATTCACAAGCTACCTTTGCAAGATAAATGGCAGGTTAAACATTGTAGAACTTTCGTAAAACTTATATACTCTGACTTTATTTGAAACTCCACTGTTCCTTAATCTTGATCAGTGATTTCATCTGCAAATTTTCAGTTTACTTTACTTTATATTTTTAAGGCAAAAAAGCTTTGTATTAGCAAAGAACATCTCAGGCTACTTTTATAAACTGCTATTCTACACTGAGTTTCATTCCTTTGTATAAATATCTTCAATATTTTATTACTATAGGCTCAGTGCATGAATTCATGTATGGATGGGGTCTGACTGGTGATAGGAAGGGTTGGTGGGCAAGCCCTGCCCCTTGGCCAAACTTCTGGTCAAACTCCCAGTGGAGGGGACAATTTGCATATTGGGCTTTTATTACGTATATTAATTTACAAAGTTGAAAAAAATTTAATGCCAATATGTCCACCACCTATATTCTGCCAATAATACGTTATGATACTTGTTTTGCACATCTATCCACCTACTATTCATCAGTCTTTCTGATGCATTTCACAGTAAGTTGCAGAATTTAGTAGTCAGATTTTAATATGTGTTTATAGATTTTTGTTCAGCTGTAAATTCACAGGCAATGAAATATACAAATCCTAGGTATTTACTTACAGAGTCTTGGCAAACATATGCACCTGTGTTGCCAAACCCCTATGATGATACACAACATTACATGGTATCAGAAACTCCCTCAAGCCCTTACTAGCTAAAACCCTATTCTTATAACCTCCAGAGTAGTTTCTGCTCTTGTGTTTTTATTGTAATTTTATTTGTTTGTTTGTTTGTTTTCTATTAACCAGATTTAGATTTACCTGATTTAGAATTTTGTAATCTAATCTAATAAAAGAGTAATATGCCCATTAGCCATCATTCTGAGATACCCAAAGCCATGCCCCCAGCCAATCAGAATGGCTGTATGTAAATTAACCCAGCCAAGTTAGCAGCTGGCAGCCATGTAACTAGAGCAAACAGAAGGCTTCCATTGCACCAGGAGTATACTCCTGCCTAGGCGGGCTAGGTCTCTGCTCAAGGCAACAATGTTTCAATTATAGAAGCCATGGAGCTGAAGCAAACAGGAGGCTTCCTTGCCTGCCTAGGTTCACTCAAGGAAACAAAGTTTCAATTACAGAAGGTAAACAAACCTGATTCCAGTCAGCCTCACTGGGACCTTGGGTCAATGGGAGCTGTGGGAAGCCTGAAAACGGCCCTCAGCCACTCACCCAGGCTGACCAGGCACCCCAGTAGGGACCCGAACTCTGAAGGGGCTGTGAACAGCCTGAAAATGGCCCTCAGCCCCCCACCCAGGCTGGCCACACCCCCATGGGGTAAGAGTTCCCACTGGGGGCTTGGCCAGCCTGCAAACAGCCATCAGCCCCTCACCCAGGCTGGCCAGGCATGCCAGCAGGTGGACATCCCCTGAGGGGTCCCAGACTGCAAGAGGGCACAGGCTGGGCTGAGGGACCCCCCTGCCTGAGTGCACAAATTTTTGTGCACCAGGCCCCTAGTTTTATATAAATGGAATTACACACTATGTTTTATTTTGTGTAAAGTTTCTTTCACTCAACCTAATGTTTTTGATATTTCCCTATCTGAATCTCATCCCTTTTCATTGCTCAATAACATTTCATGGGTTACATACCCTAATGTTAATCCATTTTCCACTTGATAAAATCCTTGCTTATTTCAAGTGCTTTTTTTTTTTACTGTTATTATTAAAGCTGCTATGAACATTCTCATACATATATGATGTGAACATGTTTTTCTTTCTTATGAGTAAATGCTCAAATTAGAATTCCCAAGCCATAGGATAACTGGATGTTTAATTTTATAAAAGACAGGCAAATATTTTACAAATTGGTTGTAGATTTTCCCCAATTCCACCAAAAATATACAAGAGTTCCAGTTCACATTCTGTCATCATCTTTTTAATTTAGGCATCTGGTGGGTATAGTGATATGAATTTCCATGTGAGGTTGATCATTTTATGTCTTCTTATATAAAGTGTCCACTATAATCTTTTGCCCAATTTTATTGAATTATTATTTTTTTAATGATTGAATTGCAGAAAGTTAAATCTTTCAGATATCTTTGAAGGGTAATATTACTTGCAAGTCACTATGATGAAAAAGTTTTGGGGAAATTCTGTTTTCAGAACATCTTTTTCTAGCAGTGTGTCTAAATCTTCCTTGCTCTTCTTTTCACAATTGAAAACATTGTCTGAGAATCTGATTTTTGTCTGTATTCATTTTGGAAGTTGCAGGTCATTCTAAGTATTAACTTTTCTGTCAAAAATTTTAGTGTGTAATCTTAATTGTCTTATTGTTATTTACACCACAAAACCTACTTTTAATCTTTTACACATGTCCTTATGAAATATATATATTTTTCAGAGTCTATTATGTATGCTCGCTGTCCTCTCCCTGCCCCTATTCTCCTCCTTCTCTTAAAAGGAGCCACATCATATATTAGAATCACACTTTTGAAAATCTGTTCATCTTTCTCTGAGAATTTCAGAATTATGCTTGGTCTGATCTCATCTCCTTGTGCCAGAGAGTATCTCCTCTGCGGTAATAGTGAACTCCATGATGACACAGAGACTTTTCCCAAGGATTACTGTCTATTTTACTTTAGCCAATAGTCAGTTCCTGTTGCTCACCATTAATTCCCGAGTAACAGTTGTCTTTGATTCTCTCTCTACTTTCTGGAAGATAAAATTGTCAGCAGAGCAAGTTTGATATTTATCAGATACAATATTTTAGCTGAATGAGACTTCCCACAGATGCATCAAAATTGGAATCTCGCATCAGAGCTATGTCGTTGCACTATGTCATTCTTGTGATCTGTGCCACAAATGTGCACAGCTCATTTGTTCTGTTTTGTAAGTGTGGTCTGTTCTATTTCTCAACCACAATGTGGTTTGTCTCTCCTTTTATCTTTAGAAGCGTCCTTTAGAGTGTGTCTTCACCATGAGTTTTAGGGAATTTTCATGCAATTATACACTTTTTTTTTTCACATATAGAGTTCATTGTGCCCATTTCTAAGAGATCTGTTCTTTTTACTCAACAAGTGCATTAGAGTTTTTCTACAAACAGTTCATCTGGGTCCCACTGATAGTTCATAAATCAGAGCTTCCTCCACGTGTTAGAACCTGAGGTCACCTTTCCTCATGGCTCACATTCTGAGTGCTTCTGTGACATGACCTACGAGTGTTAATTTCTCAGGATGACCATCTTTGACATATGTCCAGTCACTTCCTTTCTTGTTCTGTGGAGAACGTAATAGTGCTTCTCATTCGGAAAGTGCAAATTTGTCTCTCAGGAGAAGCATCGCATAGACATAGTAAGATCCACAGATTCACCTCAATTTTTTTTGTGTTGTTGTGTTTTCTTTAATTATTATCATTATTTCAAAAAATTACATTTACAGTTACTTCCACCTAGGAAATACCTTAACTTGAGGACATCAGGGGCAAGTTGCCTGTGCTGTGCTGTTGCACACAGACTGGGTGGGTGCGTGCGCACGTTGAACTCTAAGCTGCCTTCCCAGTGTCTGACACGAAGGACTAGTGTCCTGATTTACAGGGTTATGGTTGGGTCATAACAAGAAGGCTTTCTGAGAGCTGTGAAACTCTACACATTATTATTTTGCAGTATTTTTTATTTTTAAAAAAATTATTAAAATATTTATCTTGACTACTGTACTATTACCCATTTCTTAACAGTTGGGCTCCAAGTTCTTTTCCACCTTGACCCTTCTCAGTTTTGACCCTATAAATATTCTGCATAAGTTTAATGTTCAAATAATCCACAATAAAATAAAGATCATAGTAACTTCTCTAAATAAATGACTTAATTGGCAACCACTAACCATAGGAACTCCAGTGTTTCCAACCTTACTCTGCTTTTCTGCTTAACATTTTGAGGTTGTCATATTGGTGACTAAGTCTGTAAATCAATGATTTTGTTGAGAAAGAAAGGTCTGAAATAAACTGTAGTAAAAATGGGTAAAACCTTGAGACACATGCTACAATAAGGAACACTTGATTTCTAAGAATTGGGGCTGCATGGTCATAGTGGGAATGGGGCCTCAAGACGCTGCTTTGGGGACACAAAATACATATTTCCAGGCCATCTGCTCATTGCTCATTGATCACTGCCTAGGACAGCAGGCTGCATGTGTAATGCTTTCTGAGCTGGATACTATCATCCATTATGTCCAGATAACACATACCTTACTAAAAACGTTTTCTACATGATAACATTTTAATGTTGTCACTTTGGGAGAATATTTTGTCTTTAAAGAAGAAAAGGTCAAGCCTGCAAAATTTTAGATAGCTTTGATAGAAATCAATGCAGTGAAGGGCACATTTTCTACAAAATATTTTTGTATGTTTTATTTATTGAATGTTCAGCTGTACAAATTAGACACTAGGGAACTAACACAATTGAATCAGGATTGCGATTTTTAAGGAATGGCTACACTCTTCCTCGAAAGAAATCCTAAATTATCTTAAAAGTCTTGCCACAAATGTGTAATTAAACTAAGTAAATAAAAAGTGACTTTTATTTATTCCACATCAGACTGACACTACTGGCTTTCGATCTTTCATTTATCATATTGCAATTTTGCTTGTTTCTAATACTAGGTCAAATATATTGTGGAAACAATGGTTTCATAAAAATACTAAACAAGACAATGTCTATGGAAGTTTAACTGTTCTTGGTAATTATACAAATTTGATTTTTTGATCTCTTTTTCTATATAGTACTAGGAGCCCAGTGTAAGAAATTCATGCACTGGGGAGGGGGGTGTTCCTCAGCCCAGCCCGCCCTGTTTCACATATTGGGAGCCTTCAGGGGGTGTCCTACTGACGGCTTAGGCCCACTCCCTGATCCCCGTGGGGAGCAGGCCTAAGCCACAGTCTGGCCTCTCTTTGTGGGAGCCGACCAGGCTAATCAGGGGAAGCCACCAGCCCCATCACCCTGCTGTTGCAGCCACTGCCAGTCACCACAGCCACCAAGGTGTTTTCATCAACACAGACTCCAGTCGCTTCACCATAAAGAAATGACAACTTTCTTTAGGCATTTTCAAGATGTGTCTTTCATAGCATATGACATTTCTTTCTTTCTTTTTTTTATCCTCACCTAAGGATATGTTTCCATTGACTTTTAGAGAATGTAAAAGTGAAGGGAAAAACAGAGAGAAACATCAAAGTGAGAGGAACACTTTGATTGGTTGCCTTCTGTATATGCCTTGACCTGGGCCCCGGCCAGGTAGGAGCCTGCAACCTAAGTACATGCCCTTGGTCAGAATTGAACCCAGACCCTGCAGTCAGCAGGCTAAGGCATTATGCACTGAGCCAAACTGGCTAGGGCAGGATATGACCTTGCTTAGCCCTCCAGCAGTGAACCTTCATTTTTTTTTCTCCAGGAGTGTGGTGGAAAAACCCTAGATTGCCTTTAGGGATTCTTATTACCCAAGTTACTAAGAATATTATCAGTGGCATATAGGGAGCTTAGCCAATGAGCAGTAAGAAAAGGTGTTTCCTCTGTAGTTCACTCTAATCACCGGCTCCACCATATCTCAAATATCAGCTCCACCCCTGCCCAGGCTTGTAGCCTCTGGCTTAGGCTGCAGGCCTGGGCAGAAGACCCCCAAGCCCCTCCGATTGCCGGCTTCACAGAGCTCAGGCTCTGATCCTGCCCCCTGCCATAGCTGGGTCTGCTCTTGCCCCACTGGCAGCTTCTGTCCAAGGCTTCAGGCCTGAGAAGGGGACCCCTAGGCCCCTGCTTTGCCAGCTCCACCAGTGCCCAAACCCCTGCTATCACAGCCTCTTCCACTGCCTCTCCAATCGCTGGCTCTGCAGAACCCAGGCCCCTGCAATCTCTGGCTTTGCCCCTGCCCAGGCCTGAGGCCTCTGGACCAGGCCTTATGCCTGTGTAGGGCACCCTCATACCCCTCTGATCACCTGCTCCACCCTTACCCATGTGTGCAGTCTCTGGCAAAGGTCTCTGGCCTGGGCATGGGACCCCAACCCCCTCTGATCACCTGTTCTACCACTCAGGCCCCCCGCCTTCCGCACCACTTGCCTGGCTAACAGGCTTGACCACCTCAGTGGCAGGGCTGAGCCAGACTGGGCGCCTCCATCTTGAGGCCATGGGGGTGGCCATCTTTGTGACGGAGTGAGACCTAATTTGCATATTATTCTTTTATTAGCTAGTGATTGCAGGTATTTGTTTCTGCATTTCCCTCTATGGTATAGAGTTGCAGACATTATTTCTTCAACTCCCATTCTTTTATAGGATAGTTAGACAGATACAGATTTATTTATCCTGGTAGTAAACAAAGAGGTGGACATTGGCTCCTATAAGGTAGCTGAGAAACCACCCATTCTTCCAGGGGAAGACATCTCATACCTATTCCCTTTCTTTCACTGAGTTTTGTCTCCACTGCTCATGACTTGTAGTGACTTCACCTCTCTCAGCTCCTGTCTCTGTGCCAATCATCTGTATAGTAATTTGTCAAGGTTATTTGAGAGACTAGAGAGCATTGCTCAGAATCATTTTCTAATTAGCCATTAAGAATCCTTGAGCCCTTTATCCACTCTTGATAGTTAATAATCACATAAATTAATATTGTTATTCAATAGCCCTAGTTCAAAAGTCAGGCAATTTCAAACTTAGTAGAACTGAGATCTTTCAATGACCATAATCTCAAATAAGTTTGCTTGGCAGTTGGCTCTACCATAAGTGATTTCTCTATAATTTTCAAGGCTCTAAGGGTCATGTTGCCTCTCTTTTCCTGATCAGCTTTATCTTTGGGAGTCTGTAACAATGAAGACCCTAAATATATGTTAATAGAAACAGGAAGTCACCCTTTGTACACTTATCATAATTGTCATCATTTATTACACAAATGCTGTTGCTAGTTGCTGATGAAAGAAACACTTATTTGATTTTTTAAAAAAATTATTTCATAGAGTAAGGGAGAGGGATAGAGAGATAGAAACAACAATGATGAGAGAGAATCATTGATTGGCTGCTTCATGCATGCCCCTTACTGGCAGATGAAGTCCAAAATCCTGGCATGTGCCCTGACCAGGAATTCAATCATGACATCCGGGTTCATAAGTTGACACTCAACTACTGAGCTACACCAGCCAGGCAAAAAAACTCTTTATAGAAAGAGATAAAGTACAGATAATATAGAGAGAAATCTTATTCCTGGTAAAGATAATTTTAACAAACATTTACAGAGAAAACTGTAATCTGAGCAAGGATATTAAAACTTCAGTTGATGTAGACACTTTTTCATTTATTTTCTCTTTGGAACTGCTGCAGGAAACCCAGGATATTCTATCACTGGGACAAAAACCTGCAGAAAAAGGGCCAAAGGTGTGTAGCCCAGCAGGATGGGAGGAGGGTCTGCAGCTTCATTCAAGGGCATCCTTGCCTACACCAGGTGAACCGATAGAAAGTTAACCAACACTAATTTGCTATATTTAACCACACTTTATCTGATCAGTAAATAGTGTATAACTTTTCTTCCCCTTAGTGTAAATTCAATTGTTTCAAATATTGTTTTTATAGTCTTTGCAAGTGCCAGATTAAACCAGCCTCTTGTAGATGTTGACAAAGAAAGATGGCTAAGCTTAGCTGACTTCACCTTCCAGTGTTACACAGCATGGTGGTGCCCAGTGAGGTCAGAAATGGAAACGACACCTTTGTGAGGCTGGGTCCTGTTAAGGTATGCCACTTGAGGTAGTCATCTGGAGAATTCGCTGCTCCTAGAGGTTTCTTTTAGGGGTGGGTATTGACTCAACTGTGCTGGTGATGTCATCCTTTTAGAAGTTTGAATTTGGAGGAGAGACCCCAGTTTGTCTTTCTTTAAAGTGTGAAGTTAAAGGGTGTAAAACTGAGAAATCAGAGACAGCCCTGCTTTACCATGGAGTACATGAAGGCAGCACTGCAAGCCTGGCACATTCCCGGCTTTTTCTACCTCTCTTCCCCCGCCCCCCATCTAAGGGCACAAAAAACCATGCCTGTGTGGCATTCTAGCAGGATTCTTCTCCCTCTGTCTCCTCCTTAGATCTGGAGACCAAGGTTATCATACATCCAAGACTCAATTGTCTGTCTTTCACAAATAAAATAGTGAAGCAAGATGCAGTTTTACACTGAAGAGAGTGGACATAAGACACCCTGCAAGGAGCCTGACAGCTATTATGTGCTAGTTCCATTGCTGCTTTGGCTGTTGGTCTTGATAGAAGCACTGGGAAGAGCCATGCCCTCCCTTTCAGATGAGAAAAAAGCTTGGAGGAAGTCTTGTGTTGCCACAGCCAATATCCAGCAGGATGCCCTTCAAACTAGCTTTATCTTTCTGTCTGCAAAACGCGCCCCCAATACTCTGCTCTCCATAGCATACAGATCAATTCTCCAGGACAGCAGGCAAGAGAATGAGAAGAACAATCTTTCCAAGCTTGGTTTTAAGATGAAAATACATTCTCTCTTAAATGGAATCCCACAATGATATTAATATTTGAGCACCTACTATGTGCTCAGCTCCATCAGATATCTTTTCAACATCATTCCATTTCTCAGTCTGCATTGCAGGCATTGCAACACATCTAAATATGAAAGAAAGAAAAAAACACACACAGGGTTAAATTGAACTGAAATTAATTTGGAGTTGGATTTCACACAGCTTCAAAGTGATCAAGTTGTGATGTAAACCCAATGTTGGCCTGGATTCCCACTTCCCCAAGCTTCCCTCCAGCATGAGACACATTCTCCAGGAATATCTTATCTTTCACCAGCTCACCTGGAAAGAAGAATCATTAAATATATATTATAATTGGAAAGAAGTCAGGAATGAAGGATAATCTCTACAGTTAAAAGGCTGGTCTCAGAAATCCATTTTCCTTTCGGTAGAGTTGTGTTTCTCTGATGACGACTCTACATTTACTGGTATTCACTCAACAACATCTCAGCAGTTAAGGTGAAGGGCAGAGCTGCACAGAGAAGCTGAGAGACCCTTCCATAGTCTGATAACAGGAGGGAGAAAAAAAAAGAGTGAAGGCACTTAGATTTGCTAAATCCAGACATAAATACATAAAACCCAAGTTAATTTAGAATAATGGAAATAAAAGAGGAAAGATTACAGAGTTTGGTTCATTTTGGACTGAGCCAATAATTAAATGTCTGTAAGGCTGAAAACCTCCTTAATTAACATAGAGTTGTTTTAACTTGTTTTACATTTGTGATTGTTATAGAGAAACTCAATGTTTATTCCTGAGGATGACATGAAAATGTGTCAAGATGCTCAAAATTCTGTGTAAGTGTCTTTTCTTCTTTGGGAAGAATCTATTTGAATAAAGTGTTGTTGTGTTTCTAGTTGTGTAGAAAGCCTTTGGTTAAAAGTACTGTTCCCCAACAAGACACATTGGAGAGTTATCACACAGAAGATGTGTCTATGAGGAGATTTAAATAAAACATGGAGAGGGTCCCAAAGGCATTCTAGGAGACGATTAATAATTAACACAAGGCACAAGGTTCCAAAAATTGAATTTCATGCATAATTGCAGCATTCATTACTGTCGATAATTACCATCACAAAACACGAAATATAACATGCAGATCATTTGGAGACCCAAAGGGTTAATAAAATTGCTCTTGGAATGTGGTAGCAGGGGCTGTAGGTAAAAATAACAACGATGTTGTAATAAGTTGGAATGTATGTTCTTGTCCCAAAAGGTTTTTATACACACTTATTTTTAAGCATTTGATAGTTACAGGGAAAATGTCAGGAAGGCATTTTCAGAATTGCTAAAGGGCAGAGTCCTCAAACAGACAGGCCTCTTGTGTTGTTGTTGTGTTTCTTTTAAAGGCAAGAAGGCATAATTCCTGTCACCAAAAATGAGTACATGTTGTACTCTAAGCCAGCACTGGTGCAAATATAAACATTCATAAATACCATACTATTCCCCTTCAATTTGGTTTTTTAAAGATGTAATTGTATTATTAGTTACACTTCCTGGCCAGTATACATGTTGATTTCTTCTAATTGTCATACAGCATGGATCTAAAGTGAAAATGGATTCTAACTTATTTAATTCTTCTTTTGAGCAAGTTATTTTTTACTGCTTTTTGTTATAAATGATGCAACCATGGCCATTCTGCAATTACATCTTTGTTCATGCGTTGGGATTTATATACGATAGATTCCAGGGAGGGGGACTTCTGGACCAAAGGGCATGCTCATATTAAATTTTGACGTTACTGCCAAATTCTGCACATTCCTATCAGGTTTTCAGCCATGCCTGTACAATGGTGATCATATCCTCTAGACATGATGACTGTTTCGATTTTTCTCAATATGAAGGACAATAGCATTTATCTTGTTGCAATTTTAAGTTGCAAATTTTGGGTCCCTTGTGAGGTTGTGCATCTTTTTGAAGGATTATTATCCATTTATATGTCTTTGACTCTTGGCCTTAGACTGTTTTTCCTATTTTGGTGATCTCAGCCATATTTTAAAATACTTTTTTTATGGTGAATGGTACACCTTTTGTCTTAGTTTATGGTGTTCTCCATTCCAATTTTCTGGTGTTCTGGAGTTGTGATTGGGGTGACACCAGAGTAGCTGGGAGAAAGCCTCACATACACAGATCTGTGATCCTGCGGGGCTGATGAGAAGTGAAGGACACTCGGTGGATGGGATGCAGAAACCCATGTGGTCTTGCTATCCATAAAGGTCCCTTGCCTTGAGTGCAATCCAAATTTCTATTCTCAAGCACTGTCCAAAGTTCAAGTACAGCTCTGGAGATCCCAGCACTTCAGCCAACTCTAGTAAAAGCACAATGTCAGCATTTTAGAAATACCTTACTCTCACTAGTTTTTTTCTTTATGTCAGGAAATTTTGAAGAAAATTTCTGAGATACAATTTTTGGATGATGTACAAAAATGGTACAGGCCAGGTATAAGGCATGTTTTACTTGCTGATAGACATACATTTCAGTAGTTACACAAAATGTTTTCTAAGTTTATTTGAACAAGGCTAGATGCAGAATAAGATTACTAAGGATAACATCAAATTTGCATTCTTGGCTTTCATGGAACAAATAGCATACATTGAATTTGTGTGTTACTGACACCCAAGTTCATTCAGTACCCGGTTGACATAATTGCCACTGAGACTTACAGGTTCATTCGGCATCTACTGTGTGGTGGTGACACCATGCTAGCTGCAAAGATGAAGACCTATATTTGAGGAAGTTATCATCTAAACTGCAGTCAGTTCAATGTGCCTGCCTTTTTAAGGTTAAGAGTTTTGAGGTGTTTTTTTTTTCTCCATATGAATTATTATCTTTCCATCCTTAGGGCTAACTTTCCTCCAGGAAAAAAATATCAAAATAAAATACAGCATCCTGATTTTAGGACAGTAAAACCTAGCCATTATTTGAGAGTTCAGAATTTATTTTAGAACCTCATGTATATTAACTATTTTGTGGGTAAAGTCACAGTGTTGGCAATAAGTGAAAAATCTATGATCTCTGTGTGGTCCACATTCTCAGAGACCAAGTGACTTTGGGCAACTCAGAGGCTCTGTCTCAGGCCTGTTCTGTTGCCACATCCATTAACAACCACCCAGGGACACACCGTGCTAGCCACATTTGTAAAATAATCAAGTCAAGTCATGGGATTGCTTGCAGGCCCAACCATAAAACCATCCCCTGCAGGCCGTTTCCTGCCTCTCCCCATGTGACCAGCATGGGTGCTTCACTCTGTGTGTGAGTGTGACAGTGTGTGTTGTGCATGTGAGCGAATTGGTGTCTGCCTGCATGCTAGCATGTGTGCTAGAGTTTCTGTGTGTGTGACATTTCACTCTGTGTGACTGTCTTATATATATATAAGTGTGTGAGGGACTGTGATTGTGTATTAGCACACATGTGAGTGTGGGTGTCATATGCATGTGATATTGTGAGCAATAGTGTGTTTCTCAGTGTGCCTAAATGTGCCTCTGTGTCTGTGTGCATGCAAGTGTGCATGTGTGTGTCAGTGTGCATGAGTGCATCACTGTGTGTGAGTGAGTCACTGGCTATGTGTGACTATGTGTACATGTTGCACAGTGTGTGAGTGTATCAGTGTGTCAGCATGTGAGGGTATGTAGGAGCATGTGTGAGTGGAAATATACGTGGGCCCGCCCCGCATGTGTGTGAATGTATATGCCTGTGTGCAATACGTGCCTTGCCCTGGTGCACTCACCCACACAGGCTGCTGTCTTTTCTCAGAGGACTGTAAACGTTCCTGACCTTGTGGCTGGGCCTGCAGGCTAAGAACTGGTTCTTAAAGCATTTCTGGATTTGACTGCGTAACTATACTTGGTTTTAGAGGTGTAATTACTTTTTGCAGCAATAGTTCAGCTGCAGTACTAATTGTTACAAATGGTAAAATGACCTTCATTTTTGTTACAATTTACTCTGTTTTAAAAATAAAACTTAAGTGGCAGTACTGTAAAAATATGGGTAGACCAAAATGAGCTTCTGTGGCTCAGGCTTTCCAGTTTGTGGCACTGTGTAATGAAGACAGACAGGATGGTTTTAAGAATGCAGTATACAAGTGTAGTTTAAAACTCCCTTACAATGTTCATTTTACAAATAAGCTCTTCAATGACTGATATATCTAAAATCTTTTTATCTCAATACATATACCTCCCTTCAAAGTCAAATCACTCATGTTTTCTTTCTAATTGATGATAAAATGTAAAGGGAATACCAGACAAAAAGTAATTCGCTGGACAATCAAAAATACTCCCAAGCTATTCTGGCTAAGGTCATCGCCAGCTTTGTCACCCTAAATATCAGGCTGACACTGACTTCCAGTTCCTCGTTTCTGCTTTATTTCCTCTAAAGCTAACTCTGAAAATATGCAGCCTTCTCCCCTCATGTGGAAAGTATATGGTGAACACATTGTGCAGATCATATCGCAGCTCCAGCCAGGACCATCCACGCGTTTTTTCATCAACATCAGAGAGATATTTCTTCTCTCTCCGTGAACTTTTAGCCTCCCTTTATACTATCAACATTTGTTTAACACAATGATTGTGTTTCTTTCATGTTAGTTTTTTTGTACAGCTCAGCGAAGCTAAATTGCTTGTAGTTAATTTTGAGTGCACAATTTGTTGCTGTTTTATTTATATTTCTTCTAATAAATACTTTGCTTTAATAGATTTCTCATGTGTTAATACTTAGCACATTGTAAATACAAACTAGGTCACCGCTATGTTTCAAGTAGGAAGTGCCAGCTTATCTTTTTTTTGTCATTTTCCCCCCTTCCTTCATTGCCTTCTCTCTATCCCTCCAAATCTACTTCTAGGGAGACAGAAAGAAACCCAGGGCTATTTTTCCTATTTGTGTCAGAAAGGATACTTCCCTGTGAAGTTTCTAGAGGAGTTTGCAAGCAAACGGGACACATTTACTAAAACAACAAACATTGTAACAGTTTGGTGCAGACACTGAATCTTATGCACAAGAAATTATCTTTTCACTTGCTCTGGCCATTTCAACCTCAGTCACCGACAGAACAATATGCGTAGTTCCATTTGCTATTTCACAGGACCTTTGATAAGCTGTAAAATGATCTGTATCCGCAATTTAATAAGTTAAAAATTTAATAAAATAGGGGAAATGGATATTGTTTTTTCTTTGAATATGTCAACAGGGAACCTACTTCATGGTGTTTTAAACTTTGGTCGACATTTTGATAGAAATGATTAATTTATCCGATACAGGTATCATTTTCTTTATTTTCATTCTGTAATGCAATCTATTCTAAGTTCATAGGTGCTTGAGATGCACTAACTCAGCTCAGGCAGCAAAGCCCCTTCATTCAAGGGCAAAAGCAAACTCCTTTCAGAACCTCTCTCTCCCGCAGTGCCCTAAACGGCTCAGCATTCATTAGTTCTATTATGGCAGACAGGAGGCTACATCTGATCATATTGTTCTCTTTCTGGACCAAAATCTTCCCTTGAAGATGGACAGCACCTAAGGCAATGGGAAAGTTAAATAGCTAGTAGGTGCGCCTTCTTTCATTGTAAGGACACTGCTATTAAAAGGTAGAAGGCGTCACTCCTGCAGGTTTGACCTCTTTGACCCAGACAGGTTCTGAAGCAAGGCTGGAGAGACTCGAGCCGGGAAAGAATCTCAAATAAATCCAACTGCATCTCTTTATTTTACAATCACGGTGCGTCCAGGAATGTTGGACAGTTTCCCCTGTTCACACATGACTTAGTCTCTGGATGTGGCAGGAAGGTTCACACTCTAAGACACACCTCCCAGGACATGTTGCTTTACCCCACCCATGCACACCTCACCTGCTCATCCTTTCTTTCCATAAAGAATCTCTTCATTTTTCTGGACATTTCCCCTGGTTATTCACCAGGCATGTGCTTTGAGACCTTGAAACATTTCCTATTGACCTCGGAGATGTTTGGAAGCATTGTTTTGCATTCTCCTTTTAGCTGCAAATTTGTTTAAAAAGAGTCCTAGTTTCCCAGAATTGAGGACCATGAAGTCCTGCTCCTTGGAATTCACTGAGGTTTTAAGACCTCATCTATGGGTTTATTTTCATAGATGTTTCATAGATACATTTAAGAAAAACATTGTTTTTCAGAATCTAAATTGGGCACATGTCTATAATTCAACTTTGTTACTGCAGTCTTGAAAATGAATACAATCCTCATCACTGCCCGATTTTAACAAATAGAATGAGTCTCCTTTCATTATCTAATTTTCCAGATGCCTGTCTCAGCTCATCAAGGTGATGTAAAGCCCCAGAACCCAAGCTCTTACCACCACACCATGGGATCCTACTATCATTGAAAAGACTCTCACCAGTGACCCTTTCTCGATACTACATACAGGGACAAGACAGGGCTGGGAACAGGTTGCTCTGCAGTTTGAGAAGCCCCATTTGGATGTCTGACTTGCTCTGCTTTGAGGAGCATGTAGCCATCATCATCATACTCTCTGAGACTCACTGATATGTACCAATAGTTGTTTTCATGTCCATATTTTGCTCTATATATCCATATTATGTACATATCAAGATAGATACAACATTATTTGAGAGGTAAATGATCAGGGCTAGGTTTTTAGGATAGATAATACTCTAAAGATTTCAGTTTCTCTTGGTGACACTTTTTTTAAAGTCATTTGCACATAGAGCTTTGCCTCAGATTTTTTTTTTTTTTTTGGAGGGGGGAAGGGGTATAGAGTCAACCTAGGACAAGTAGATGAGTAGATTGTGAATAATCATCTTTAATAGTGATAGGTTTTGTATATCTTTATACATATTTTAATGGGTACTTGGGAAGTTCTATAGAAGCAGTGCCAAGTAGACTATTTTAAAATCATTTTATCTTTAAAACTTTAAGGGCACAGATACGTTCAGATCAGACAAGGATAATCTGCGAGTGCTGGGAGTTGCCAGCTCCTAATTCTGGAATCCTACCTAGTTAGTGTGTCTTGGAGTTGCTCCAATGTCTTGAGCCTGTAATGAGTGGGGATCCCACTGCTGTCTGCTGATGACAAATGCAGGGTTATGTCTGGTTCAGTCCATGCCTCCCAGTTTCTGGAAAGGGTGTGCACTCCATGGAAGATATTTTATCTGCAAAAATGCTTAGAACAATTCTAAATAATCCTGCCCTTGGGCTTATTAACTTTTCTGACTTGTTGATAAGTCTAGAAACATACATAGATCCCACTGTTTTTCCACTGTAGAATTGCAGTGCCCTAAGATAGCAAACACCATCAAGAACAATAATATGATTCCCCAACTCATATTTCATTGAGTTACTGTCTGATCTATAGATTGACTCATTTTGGATTTCAATTTGACCTCTCCAACATAGAATTTCCTCCAAATGATCACTATAATAACAATGCGTTTTACCCATGCTGGTACGAAGCATAATCCTTGATGCCCTTGTGGCCTCCATCTGTCCTGTCAGCATCCTGTTGAGTGGGCAAGGCAGAGCTGGGAGCTCTTTCTGTGCTCCTGGTGACCACAATGCAGAACCTCACCTTCTCTTTTTCTCACTACAGTGCCAGGCAGAGCTCCAGGCAGAAGCTGCACCATTGCCTGGGAAGGTGCAGAAGAGGAGGTGCTGGAGTGGAGGCCCTCTCCGTGGCACTGTGCGTTGGTGTTCTCTCAGGGAGGGAACCCGGCCCCTTGCTGGGGACATACCCTCTTCCCAAAAACTTTTAGGAACTTGGGTGACAGTATGAATCTTTTCATTTTTCCTTTTTAAAAAATATTTTATTGTGACTCAATGGCTTGAACTGTGTGGATGAGCAAGAAATATTTGGTGATTGCTGATTGGAAATCCCCTGGGGTTCGTCACCTTGACATATGGAACACCCAGAGCATCTTTCTGGCCCGCTACATGTCATTACAGAAGACAAAAATGCAGTGGGTGAGGAAGAATGAAAGAGGTTAACATTGTCTGACATGAAGAAGAAACAACTGGAGTGATTCAGCACCTATATTTAAAACATATGAAAACTCCCCTGTGAGACGAAGGCTGGCTAGTTCTCACTTTTTACTAAAGGCAGAACGAAAGGAAATGGGCTTAGATGACAGCATGAAGAATTCAGGTTAGATATGGGGAATGACTCTCTGACATTGAGTTATGACTCATTAGGATAGGTTACCAGGGAAGATAATATTCTTTGAAGATTTTAATATATACATATCCCTTGACACAATGCTTACATTATGACCTGGTTGATTTTAAAGTAAAATTCCATCTCTCACTCCTCTTTTTCCCACATAAGTCAATTTTACAGTGACAGGTGGAATTGAGTGGGTCACCAGATCACTCCCTGTTCTGAAATGAGACTCAATGGTCAAAGGACTTTCTGGATGGTCCATTACATCTGTGCTTCTCTGTGTACCTCATTTTAGTGGCAACAACTTCCCTCTCAAGGACTGTGAATCCTTGATCATCCCCACCTGGCTTCTCCTCTGGAAAATGCCAGGGGACAGCACTTGCTATAACAAGCTCAAGGACAGAGTCAGTCCATGGAGGCAAAGCTATGGCTGCTTGTGAGTACCATGCCACCTGCATAGGAATGCATTTTGGTGTCTGCATAAAGAGAAGCTCAAATCTCAAAGGAATTAGATTACAATAATTCCCATAGGAATGAAGTATGACCCTGTGTCTTTCTAGTCTAGAATTACAACTGCTTTTATTACAGGGAGGTGACTTTGCCAGGATATAGTAATGAGACTTTCTGGCATTGTGAGGTGGTACAAAGGAGCACTGACAAAAGACTATAGAGTCACCCAAAAAGTCTATGACTGTGTCTTTTAATTTGACAAAATAAGGTTTTTATGTCTGTTTCTTCTTGTTTAGGATGTAGTTACTTCATTTTTATTCTATCAAAATAAAAATAAAACAGAGAGAACAAGTTTTAGTCATTTTCAAAATACGTATTTTCTTCTTCAGGCTATTACTGGTTTGTAATTTTTTTTGTCATTTTTTCCCCCTTCCTTCATTGTCTTCTCTCCATCCCTTCAAATCTAATATAATCTACTGATATGGCCCCCTATTGCTTCTCCTCTTCTCAGTTCCCTATTGGATTCTCATCACTGCCAGGAAAGAATAAGTGATTTGCCTGAGTCCAAACTTAAAACCCCTCTCTACCAGCCCTTCCGTGGTGCATGTCCTGCAGTAAGTAGCTGTTGTCAGCATGTCCCGCCAGCCACACTGAGCACCTGAAAAGGTGCTGATGGACCCAGGCTTGGGCAGGGAGATCTACTTACACCTGGAAGTTCTGGGTTTCCCAGACCTGAATTGAGGTGATTGTAGAAAGAGGCCACTTCTGGAGGTGATTTTCAGTGAACAAAGATAACCCCACATACATTTGGTGTGTTTTGTTTATTTGTTTGTTTTTATTTGTTTTACTTGCCAGGCTTTAAAAAGGAAACAAAATAATGTCTTAGAAATACAGGCTGATGACCATGAATCAGGGAAATAAAGTGAGCATTCTAACAGATCATAAAAGCAGGCATAGGATTAGACTGAGAATTTCTCTCCAAACCCAACCCTAATATGGGTTACTTTTATTTAAAGATCTCTAAATTTAAAAGCATCTTGGCATTTGCCCAATTCACACATCTTGAAGTGAGTCTAGGAGGAAAAAGATAACATGAATATAAATGGTCTGACTTTATCCTTCTGCCATTCATCTTAAAAGCATTTTCCTTTGGCACAATTTACCAACTATTTTAGGCTATTAAAGTTACAAACATGTGAACAATGGATCTCAAGTCATACTATCCAAGTTACTTTTGGATAAGTTTAGCAATAAAGTTCTTGGCACAAATCAAAAAAATTATTAAGACCATAAATAAGAGCATTAAAATTTTTTTTTTACAGATTAGAGGGTTCCTAAGCACATATTATGGAATTTGACTAATTCTCTAGCTACAATTTGCTGAATAAGAAACATGTTAAGTTAGCAGCATTATATCTAGTCCTTTGTGTTCCAAAAATAAACACTCTAGAAGCTAAAACTTTAGGTTTTTATATATCTCTATTTGCTAAATAGTGATTGAGTTCTTGAAACATTCTGAATCAGAGTTTGCCAAGTTGTGTGATTCTGTGGGTGACTTTCAGAAGCTCTTTTTAGACATGTTGAGTACTATGTCTGAGGTCAGAGAGATCATGGGATTGCACTGAGGTAATGAAGCACAGGTTGACAGGAGAGTCAGACAGATACTGGTTGGAGTCCATAATTAACCCTTTCCATCTGCATGGTCTCAGGAAAGTTCCTTAATTTCCCTGAGAAAGAATTTATCAGTACTATATAGATATCAATTTTTGTCTTGCAATATTGTCAGTTTTATCCTGGCAATGCTTGTAAACATTTTTAACCCACAGGAAGTCTTTAGCAAAGAATTTTTACTACTACCAAATGCTCAACTTGGTCATTTCCAAGGTACATTTGGCTGCATCTGTAAGTGAGCAAAGATAATCCCAAATACAGTTGGTGTGGCTTTGTGTTTTGTTTATTTGTGTTTGCTCATGCCCTTGAATACCTATCAGAACACCCTTTAAGGTTCCAGGACTCAGCACAGTGGACATATCTCAAATCCAGCAGCTTCTCAGGAGGTTTCCATGGCCAAAGGTGCACATTGGAGTCTAGGTAAGTTTTTAAATCATCTTTTTCAAAATCCTCATGTATCAACCAAAGTGTTTCTTGCTTTGTTTGTACTTCTATCAAAAGCTTTAGAAGAAATGAGCCATACAGTGCATGAGACCTGGGATCTGGATGGAAAGAATCCTGACTGAGCTCCCTCATTCCCTGGGCAGTACTCGTGCATGTGTGTATGTGTGTGCATGTCTGTCTCTGTGTGTGTTCATGCATGTGTGTGTTTGTGTGATAAGAGAGTATGAGTATGTACTAGTGTGTAAACAGTGTATATGTGTGTACGTATGAGTACATATATGAGGGTGTGAGGGTGTGTATGTCAGCAGGTTTGTTTCTCCTGAGGTCTCCCTCCTTCGCTTGCAGATGGCCACCTTCTCCCTGTGTTCTCACATGTTCTCTCCTCTGTTCATCTGTGTCCTAATATTCTCTTCTTATATAGATTCATATTGGATCCAGGTCAACCTAACAGCCTCATTTTAACTTGAATACCTCTTTAAAGGCCCTATTACAGACACATTCTGAGGCATTGAGGTCAGGGTTGCATTCTATGAATTTGTGGTTCACACTTCAGCCCATACTACTTACTTCTATATAACACTGGCTCTCAGTTTTGAACGTGGATTAATCTGAGTAGCCCAGAGAGCTTACTGACCTCACCTGTCACCAGTTTTGTATTCTACAGGTCTTGGTGGGACTGAATTCATTTCTGTTATATTCCAGGAGAAGCTGATGCTATGGCTAAACACCCCAATTTTAGGACCACAGCTTTAAAATACAACATCATTGAAGAGAAAGTGTCAATTCGGTGGAGCATGTGAACTGCAAAGGCTTGATCTTATTCTCACAGAAAATATTCAGGGAAAGCTCTCCTTCTCCTGTTCTTCTCATCTTTGTAAATACTTGTCTGAATTTGAAGAAAACATTACATTATTTTGTTCTTACTACAAAAACACATACCTGGTATTGTAAAGGATAATCTAATAAATCTTGGTAATCTCTCACCTCATAACAGGCATAAAATAATTAAAAGTCAGAAGGAAACCTTCTCCAAAAATTTGATGGGTGGTAGCATGAAAGATTCTGGAAGGCTAGTGATCTCTTCCAGAATTATTCTGCTCAAAACCAGCTGTGAAAATCAGCCTGGGGGTGGCAAGTATTAACTACATTTAAAAGTGTTTATTGTTTTCTTTCTCACTTTCCCCTGCTCCTTGCCCATGGAAACTTTTCTTTTTATTGTATTTGTCCTACACTCTGAGAAAGGAAGCACACTTGAGTCCAGTGAGGACCCAGCAGAAAGCTGACTTTGGAAGTCTGTCGGCAATAGTTCAGGGTAGAGAGAAGTTGTCAAGGTAAAAAATATCTGATTATAGTTTATTGCTCTTTTCCCCTTTTTTGAGTAAATTAAATAAAAATATTTGGTAATGATTTTATTACAAAATTATTATATGATAGATATAAAATATAAAAATGTTACATAAAATATTATAAGATGGCATTGTCTCTCAGAAGATGATAAAAAGCCTTATTTATTTTCTAACCACTCTTAAGCTAAGATGCTCATTGACTTGAATCACGCAGTTATTTGAGTAGAAAGTGTGGACTTGGAGAAGAAACTGTTAAACTGGAATAATAGTCCCAGCACACAGACTTAGGATGTTTCTTTAAATATTTAATTAGAAAATAAACTTTATCAACACACATAGTATGTTATCATTGGCTTTCCCTAAAAATAAACCAAGAATTCATATCATGAGGTCATCAGAGGCCAGAAGCACATCAGGCACATTATTTAATTTTATCCATCTCAGGGAATTCAGGCTGACTGGATAAGACCATTCAGAGAAGACCAACCATATGAATGTAAACTTTAAAAATTCAGTCACCTAAATACTTCCTCATTGAATGCTGCATAGATACAATAATCAGCAGCCAGGCTTCTTTAGTAAACCCTGTGCGGAAGGGAATACATGGTTCAAATAATAACAAAATTAATCAGTCCTCATCGATCCATTGTGTCCATGCCCCTGGGTCCTCCTGCAGTTCTGTGCTCCTGAATGAAGCCCAGGTATCTGGTGTCAGAGTGCTAACATCTCTAAGACTGGCTGGGCAAGGAACGCTTACAATAAGGTCAGTCTTTCCTATGATAAACAATCTGTTTTTGTGCTTTTGATTAAAATTTAATAAAAACATATTTCAGCGAGGCGAAGACTTGTTAAAAGCAGGTGAGGAAAGATCAACATTTACTCCACACAGACTAATCCCCCTTCTCTCTCCCTTCTCATATTCCCTATTCATTTGGGCCAGTTGGGTGTCCTAGGAAACAGGGCCTCGCCCCAAGCAGGAGGATCCTTTTCACTCCACAGCCAAGCCCTGGAGGAATATAAAACCTGATCTGGGAACTCCCACATCCACAGCCCACCTTCTGAAACCAGAGTCTTTTTCCCAGCAGCTGCAAAGAGACAGAATTCCATTGGTGGGGGGGGAGGGCTTTTTAGCATCTTCTGTGCAGAAATTCACCCTGTGCAGTGCAAGGAAGCATAATTCAAGAACGATGAGCCAGAGCCAAAGTAAACCACGGCGTCTAACTAGGGAAATCCCAGTGTGAGTGTGGAGTCCAGGCCAGGCAAGCGGCTGAGGGCTGAGGACCAGGCCATCTTCACCATGAGGACAGCACACTGCCAGGACCCTCCCCTAGTTCCTGCTGGAGGCATCGTGGGAGTGGAAGAGTGCCAGTCACGCACTGCCCCTAACCTCTGCAAAGACAAGGGTGTGGAGGAGCAAAGGTCTTGATGGTGTGAAGGGTAACGTGATTACAACACTCAAAGAAAAGAGAGTTTTCCAAAGAAAAACTTAAGCTCAACTCACTTATTTCCTAAAAATCTAAGTTTATTAAAGAATACATATAACATGCACTTTGCTTAGATGTTTGTTTCATATATGTATGCATATGTGTGAATTTGGCAAAATAGGCCATGATTGGATATGAGGTAAAGGAAAGTTTGGCAGATATAATGTGAGAATAATAGAATGAGCAAGAAATTATCCAGACAGGGAAGAGAAGAGAGATATCACAGATGTTCTTCTAATCTTTCTTTAGCACTTATCTTTCTTTAAAAAAAAAAATCAGAAGAAGAAGAGAGAAAGAAAAATCATTTAATTTATAGTGGCTGTGATCTGAGCAATAGGATTCTATCATAAAAATCAAGACAAGGACCAGCTTTCAGAAATGGATCACATATATTCATTAGGTATGAAATTAACCTTGTCTAAATTAGCCTTGACTAGTGGGTGTGAACTCCTTTGGGTGTACAACCTTACAGATCAGGACTATGCTAAGCCCCAGCACATACCACTGCCCACATAACCACAGCCTTCTTTCTCTGCCTCCTACCCCTTGCTGTGTGAGGGCACATGTCTTGGGTACATACACTTCAGCCTGGGGAAGAGTTGTCAGCTCACTGGCACCCATGTGTCTCTGGCCTTTGCCATTGTATAACTCTCTTCCTTCTGGACTTTGGGGAAGCCTCTGTCCAGTGGTATTTGCTCTGACAACCGATGTGTCCCACCATGGGAAGATATACTTATCCACTTCCAGCACCCTGAGCCTTATTGTGACTCTCAGGAGACTTGAAAATTGTCAGCATTAGCTAAGCCTGCCAACAAGGCCAAGGTGTACTGGGAACTGAGATTTTTTGCCTTTGCTCTCCTAGCCTCCTCAGAGCCAGCAACATGCTTGTGATGGACATTCAGAGGAGGCCCATGTTCTCTATGGCTGCTTTGTATAATCAAGGCCTAAGGACCTGCTTTCCTTTGGATATGCTCAGTTTTCTGTAATTTTTTATGGTTTTTGTTTGCTTGTTTGTTTTCTCAAAGGATATCTGGTGAAGTCCTCCTGGATTTAGTCTGGGAAGGCCAGAGGCAACAACTCCAGACTACCTTACTCTTTCATTCCAATCTCTCTGAACCCCAATCTTTCACCAAAGAGGGTGTTTCTACTACTTTCAGAGCCGGGCTATACTCTTTCCACCCTACATCTCATCATGAAACTCCAAGTTTGGAATTCAATGAGCTCCTGATGCCAGAAACCCAAAACCTCACCTTCAAGTACACTTGTCTCCATCTATCTCAAAAAAGTCAGTTTCCATCTTTCCTGTAAGGCAAGGTTCTCTCCAACTCCCTGGATAGAGATGAGATGGCTCAGAAAGTATGTGAGCAATGAAACACCTGTGATTTCTCAGTGCACACACTAACCGACTGTCTATGCATATCTTTGCCCTACTTAAAATTATATTTGGAGAATGGCTCTCCAAATTTTATTTTTTTCTTTTCCATTCCCATTTCTTCTCAGACACTCAGGCCAGTTTATTGAGAACAAGGGAGGCAGACTCACCTACTTATTTCTAAATCAACTCCTTACTACTCCACGTCTAAAGAAAGTGAGCGTATGAGAGCCTCTCTCTCAGTCCCTTTCTCACTCCTGTCTCTCTTTCCATATAAATATTTAACCCATTATATCACCTACTGAATGAATAGGGTTGAAGAGGGCAATTTGGAGCTGAGCTTTTACAGATTTTAAATATTAACACGTGTGTCTAGAGAAAAAGGAAATAATAATGTTAGAGAAAAAGAGTGTAAAGTCGGAGCAGAACTGTTCTCCCTTAGCTGTGGTGACTGTTTGCATGTGTCAACCTTCATAGAACTGTACACCAAAAGAACATATATTTAATCTTGTAAATAAAAAGTGAAAAACAGAGGAAGCACATGAGGGGGGGTGGTGTTGAAGAAGAACACACTGTTTAGAATTCAGATAGATATCCATAGATGTGATAAACTTCTGAATTAGGTCCCCATCTCTGAGTTGAGAGGAATACCCAAACTTTAACAAAGTTGGACAGAACTTATTTTTTAAGACCTTGAGGAAAGGAGATTCCATGCCTTTCCATGGTAACCCACTCCAGCCTCAGGAAGTTCTTTATAACTCAAATTATTACCTTATGATACAGTTTAAGCTCATTTCCTCTTATGTCTCCCTTTGCCCAGGGAAGACAGAGAGCAGCTGGTCACCATCCTTGGTGAATGCTTACTCCCATTTCTGAACGTCTTTCTCAGGTCAGCTGTCAACCATCTCATCATTAAACTAAATATGGATAGTTCCTCTAACCTTCTAGAGTTCTTGCCAACTCATTAATCATTGCTCATGTTCTGGTGCATAAAGCTGAGCACAGAGTGTTAGGAAAGGCCTGAGACCCATCACAAAGGGAGGCCGTTGTGCTTACATGATTCTACCTGGCTTTCTATGCAAGTGGGTACAAGTGTTTGGTATATCACAGTAATACCACATGGTTAAATGACTCTAACATCTAGCTCCTTTAGAATATATGTTTTAAGAAGTCATTGGCATTTGCAGTAGTAACACCTGTAATTTAGGGTATCATGTTACCCCAATCCGTAACATATAATTTGAAAAGCAAATGATATAACCAAGACACAGGATTACTGTGAGATTAGAGGAGATCACATAGAAAGCAGAGCACATACACAGACACCTTTAGCCGCTAAATAATCATATCATCTAGTAACCAGGTCTCCAATTTGAGGAGTTGTAAAGGGCTGGGAAGGTATTTCTTTTGAATCCTAAACGCCTACTTCTTTAGCCTTTGTTTTCAATAATTATATTATTTAATTTTTGATAATGTTGTTTGTGTGTGAATATGTGTGGTGTTTATATGTATGAGACAGTGCCAGCATGTTTATTTGTGAGTGTGTGTATGTGCCTATTTACATATGTGCATGATGTATCAGGAGGAGAAAAACTGTTCACATATCTAAGTATCAGTAGTTTCACACCAGGTAGAACCTTGAGGTCTACTTGATTCAGGCACATCTTCAAATAAACTCCAAATTACATTAAAGTGGGAAGTACTTTATGGGAGGTGTTTATAGTATAGTTGTTTGTTGCTTTTGTTTTCCCATTTCTGGATGTGGAGACCATTCATGTCTGTCTTGCTCAAGTATCCTTGATCTTCTTTTTCAGACTCACTCCTTTATTGATGAAGAGTTTCCCACCCAGATGCATTCCTATATAGTATAATAATCTGTGCTTGCATTTCTCCTAGTTCTCATCCTCACACTTCTTATTCTCATCCTACAGCTAACAGCATTATTGCATTTGTCTACTCAGCAAATGTCCCTCTCTGAAAGACCCAGAAATCAAGTTATCAGCAACATACAGTCCTGTCCTCAAGAAGTTGTTGTCTGGGGGTGGGGCCAAGCATAGAGAGATCAGAACAAGTAGAGTTATCTCATGATGAACTGTTAGACACTAGGATGTATGTGAGTCACTGAACTCATAGGAGAGAATGTTAACCCAAGGAGATCATAACTAAATCTCTGAGATGACAAGGAGATGGCCAGCTTCATGCATAGGAAGTAAAGGGGAGGCCCCTGGAAAGGGGTCCAGTGATAGAGAAGTCAGAAATGAGGTGGAAAGGGTACATTCAGTTTAGATCACAAAGAGTACAATATCCCAACCTAGATGCTTTGCATTTTACCTTGAAGGTCAGTGAGTTCCAGGGGAGGTTATTAGCAGTATAAAAATATGAATGCAGTTAAGAAAAATCACCATTGATGCAGTGCTGGGAGGACAGAGGTATAAGGCTGGAGTCATGGAGACCAGAGTGCTAGGTGCCATGAGTGACAGGAAAGGATGGGAAAAACCTCAACTTGAACATTGAAGAAAAGTGGTGGAGAGAAGAGGATGCACACTGGCAGCTGGATTATGAGTCTTGATGGTGATTTAAGGAC
The DNA here is from genome assembly GCA_004026665.1 of Murina feae. Lineage (NCBI taxonomy): Eukaryota > Metazoa > Chordata > Mammalia > Chiroptera > Vespertilionidae > Murina > Murina feae. The sequence goes on from PVJC01005377.1 coordinate 27,128, forward strand.
CTATGAAAGAGGAAAGGGAGTTAGGATCATGTCTTTATCTCAGTTTATCTCAGTCACACTGCGTCTGAGATGCCTGTATATCATCAACATGAAGACAAATGACCACTGGACCACTAAAGAGATGGGTATATTTCTGAAAATATCTTTTCTATATGCTTTCCCTGCCATGATCCAAGTGACAAACCAGATTGCCCTACCCAAAATTCTTACATTCCTCACTTCCCACTGACTGTACTTCGTTTCTTTAAAGAAATCTAACATATCAGTTATTTGCACGTTTTGAAGGTGCATATCTGGTATCTGTCCAAATCAACGTGTCATCCAAATGGTATATACATACTTTTAGTACCCTGTCTTTTACTTCTGATGTTAGTTATGTACTCATATTTTATTTTATTTTTTAATTTTGTTTTATGGCTTTAAGTATTGCAAAGAGTGTTAAATAAGTCTCCATTTTTTCCCCTTGACCTTCTCCCTCCTTACCTACCTCCCAGTGTCTTGTGTCCATTGAAGAGACTGTCAAACTATGTACTCATATTTTAAACATGGTTTATACCTTAGTTCTTAAACATGTGTACCACCAACCTACCTAGTGAGCTGTTTATTTTTTTAACTAGTGGCCCGGTATACGAATTTGTGCACGTTGAAAGGAAATTAATTAGAAGAAATATTTTAATATCATTATTCGCCCTTTCTCTCTAATAGAAGTGTCAACCAAATTCACAATCAGCAATGATAGATCAAAACACATGCATACGATTGGCACCAGCAAGAGCTTTATATGTATCACGCATGTGCAAGTGAACTTACCCTTTTATAGATATAGAATAAACTTGCTTAATTAGACCTGCTTTGTAATGTAGCTAAACTCTTTCCAGGACAGTGAAGCACCCCAACTTCTCTTTCAGGCAATTGTCAGGAACACAGCAGTAAATATCAACACAAAGCAAATTATTATTGTATAGCATGCAGGGAGAATAAAGGGTAAAATATTTAACTGCAGCAGTGTTTTAGTATATTCTGCACAGTGACAAAACCTGAAGTCATTTTCAAGGTCCATTTCTTACTTCTTTTCAGTCGGGTCAAGTTTCTAAGCTTTCTAAATCTCCATTTTCCGGCTAATGAAAAGACAATAGTATTTCACCCAGTCTCCTATCTACCTACTCCAGGACTTCTGTGAGGATCAAATGAGATGAGGCATAGGAAATAGCTTCATAGACATTTGGTTAAAGTGTAAAATCTTTTCACCTGGCTATAAAGCAAGTCATGTTCCTGGGGTGAAGAAACTGTAAGGAGGTTAGTCTCTAGGGAGGGGAAGCCGGGCATTGCTTTGTGACATCATTATCCCACACCCACAGCCACCATCTCTGGGCTGGGCTGGGCTGTGGGCCGAATTTTGTACCATGAGGGCTTGGCAATGTTGGCTGCAATTTGGTGGGCTATTGCTCCGGGTGGTGGTGGGGCCTGTGTCCCACTTGGGGGAAGCCGAGTGTAGCTTTGTAGGCACCAGGTCTGTGGTGTTGTTTCTTTGTAAATGGCCAGTGCACATCACTGCAGCTCCTGCATAGAGCATCTGCCCCTGGTATTCAGTGTGTGTCATAGTAACTGGTTGGACATTTGGACACTTAACATATTAGGCTTTTATATTTTTTATTTTTTAAATATATTTTATTGATTTTTTACAGAGAGGAAGAGAGAGTGAGAGTTAAAAACATCAATGAGAGAGAAACATCTATCAGCTGCCTCCTGTACACCCCCTACTGGGACTGTGCCCACAACCAAGGTACATGCCCATGACCAGAATTGAACCTGGGACCCTTCAGTTCACAGGCTGATGCTCTATCCACTGAGCCAAACTGGTTAGGACATATTAGCCTTTTATACATATAGATGTGAGCATTTGAAGAAAGAAAATATATAAATGACAGAGATGGTAAAATAACTGAGTTTGGAGCAAATTGATCAATGAATTTCCATCATCCTTGAGAGGGATGCATTGCAGAATGCTACAGATCCTACTTTTTTTAGAGCGTTTGTGGGAGGGCATCTGTTCTACCTAGTCTAGCACCAAAATCACACCTGTTATTGCCCACTCTATACAGGTGTCTGAGTGGGAGACTCAAGCAGGTTTTTAAACACAGAACTATCCTATCTAATAAAAGAGTAATATGCAAATTGACTGTCACAAGATGGCTTTTGCCATGTGGTCAAAGATGGCTGCCACAAGATGGCCAGTAAGGAAGGGAAGTTGGGAGGGACCCAGGCCTGCAGGGGAGGGCAATTAGGGGCAATCAGGCCTGCACAGGAGCAGTTAGGCTTTGATCAGGCTGGCAGGGGAGTGGTTAGGGGCAATTGGCAGGTGAGAGGTCGAGATCCAGCAGTCCTGGATTTTGAAAGGGATGTCTGACTGCCCGTTAAGGCCCATGGGATCGGGCCTAAACGGGCAGTCAGACATCCCTCAAGGGGTTTCAGATTAGAAAGGGTGCAGGTTGGGCTGAGGGCCACCACCCCCACCACCCACTCCCACTCTGTGCATGAATTTCATGCATTGGGCCTCTAGTATGTTAATAATAAAACATAGATTTGAGAACGGTAGAGTCATTTACAGAATCAATGAGAATATAGCTTATTAAAAAGTTTACTCTAACCAACCCCAGAAGAATGATATTTGCTTTCAACAGTACATATACTAACATGCAGGACCTCTGTGCCTCTTTGAAGCAGTAAAATAAACTATAAGAAATTGGCAAAAACCTTAGCCAAGCATTATTCAGCTGGAAAAAAAGTATTTCTGCTTTATTTTCATCTGAATTATCTTCTTTCATTACTTTGTTCTGTGTTAGTAGAGCATCATCTGTTTCACATGCCATCCTTTGTCCACACCAGTGTTCTTCCTCATGCTAAAGGTGATCGACTAGTTGTTAAGGTTCATCAGTCTCTCAGGATCCCAAATTACCCAATGTTTACTTTTTAAGAATAAAATATTCTTCAAATACCTCTCTGGCTACAGCTACATGTGATATTTCTCCGGTAGCTATTTGTGGCATAGCTGCCCAACAATTCCCATTGAAGACAGAGATGTCTTCCCTCTTCCACAAAACCTTGAATGGGGTTTGCCCATTACGTTAGGCCAGAAATGGCTTCCTTTCCATACACTAAATTGCTTTTTTGTAGTTCTGGATTTTGCTAAGTTTTTCCTTCTAAGTGAGGTATTAACACCACCTTCCCCTAGATGTTGGAAGAGAAGTAAAATGCTTCCAGATCCAATACTAACGGGAAATGTCTTTCTTGCTGAACAAAATTTTTGGACCCTGTGTAGTTTCCTTTTCATTAGTTGTCAAATACCTCTCCAGTCTCTGACCCCACATTTGCCCCCCTCCCTGATGGCCATGGGTTGAGTACTTGCCAATCAAAGGCCTCTTGGTTTTCTCCCCAACATTTTAATGGGTAGTTTAGATGATGATCTCATAGACAGCATGGTTACCAAATACGTCTGTGGCATGCAGAGCAGGGGTGTCATTCCGAACTGGTGTCAGAAGTGGATCTCAGATTTGATTCCATAAGTTAGGAGGGGGTCTGAGCTGACATAGTAAACTCCCTGAGCCCTGATTAGTCTCATGTGCTAATTAAAGATGTAAAATAAGTTTCCTACCATTTTCACCAAGAAACTTAACCCACCGAATGTGATAATATGTTCTATCACAGATTCAACATTAACTGTGGGCCAGCCTTTGGGTGTCTAGCTATGTGCCAAGCACCAGTACCTCCAACAGGTCCTCATCTAGAAGAGCCTTGCTGTCACCCTGGGCTGAAGGGTCTTATTTTCTGACTGACCCTAGAGGCAATCAGAGGCATCATGTTTCTTATGAGGAGGAGATCCAGATGAGGAGAGGGACCTTTTTCTAGAAAATTCCATGAGCCTCAGGAGCTTCATGTTACCCTAAGAAAGTATAAGATGCTCTCAGTAGGGACTGAAACTGAATTCAGTGTCACGCTAGTGAATGGAGCTTTCAGCAGATTGAACTGGGTTAAGAAAAATAAGAAATTATGCCTTTTATCATTCATTCTACTTTCCCCCTTCATTCTTAGAAAGTTTTCTCTGAGTCAGGTATTGTGTTAGAAAATTTTCATATTCCATTTCATTCATTTAAAAGCAATCCTGTCAACTTATTATTATTGATATTATTATATTGTTTCATCCTCATTTTCAGAGTTGAGGTTTGGTCAAGAAATGAATCCAGAGTCTTTGAGATAAAGATTTAGTACAAGAACATGCTTAGCACATATGAAAATTCCTTCAAAACACCAGCATGTCTCTCCAGCAATTGATGTCAGAAAAGATTTGTATTTTCTGAGTCCATTGAAAATAGGAAAATTGTGATTCTCTTTTGATCCGAACAAGAAACTGGCACTTCAGAAAGAATAAAGTGAAACAACACAAAGACAGTGTAGAACTCACAACCATCTATAAGAGCTTCATTTATTCTCTGGTGCTCCTTATGCCCTGTGTGCGGGGTGAGTGGACAAGATGAGCTGCTGCTTACCACCTGCTGGAGCAGCCCTTACACACCTGGCATCTGCATGCCAATGCAATATTAAAGAAATGCTAATGCCATATGAAAGCATATTTTGGGTAGAGGAAGTTTTAAGAGCAGAAGTTTTAAAATACATTTATCATGTGATTAATTAAAGCATAGTCATAAAACAAAAAATAAACTCTGTTAATTGGAACACTCATAGCCTCATTTATATTTTACTTACTCCACAAGCTGGAGCCAAACAAGTCTTTTTTTTATGTAGAAAAATACATACAACCCGAACAGAAGGCAGCAGAAATAAGGTACTTCACAGAGATGTAGGCTTTAAAATACATTGGCCATTTTAAGGTGACCAGATTTAAAGCGGTATATCATAGACGATGGGGGGATAGGGGGTGGGCGCGAGGGGGGTCTTTCTTTTTCTTTTTTTTCTTATTACTTAAAATATTACAAAGAGTAATCGGGACTTCGGGACTTTTTTAAAACACCAGGGGATGCGGGACAAATTGTTAAAAATCAGGACTGTCCTGCCAAAAGCGGGATGTCTGGTCACCTTACATTACATAAGAATTTATGATGAGCCATCTTGATCCTGCCCCATGTTTACACAGATGTGGGAACTGTCAATGTCCAGTTTGTCACAGGTTGGCCACTAAATTTAAAGACAAAAATCTTGATTTATAACAAGATGTGGTGCTTTAGGTTTTTCTGTCTCTCTGTATATGTCTGTCTTTCTAATGACAAATGCACATCCAGAATAAGAAAGACAATGTCACCCACTTGATGTGTAGAGCTCAAGGATGTCTTTACTCCACAGATAACTTGTCAATTTATCTTTGTATGTTTCCCAGAAAAATGACACCAAGACCTTTATTGCTTATAGCTCTGCTGCCTGAAAAGAAAATGGCCACATCATGTTGCATATTTTGTGAGATTAAGGAATAATTAGAGTTCTGTTGACAACACTTTGCTGGCATGCCTTCCTAAGTCAAGTTCTCCAGGTGGGATCCCTACAGGGGAGCTTTCTGTCTCTTTAATATAAGAGAGATCAAAACCTGGGCCTCTGATCAGTATTTCATTGAGTTGGTGGGAAAGACTGAGGATCAAACCGCCAAAATGGAGTTGAGGTGAATGTGATGATATTCCCTCTTTTTGTCATTGTATGTGGTACTGATTCCTGAGATGTCTTATCAATTATTTCAATTTACTGGATATTTGCTGATTTATTTACTATCAAGTGATCTTTGAAAAATATAGAAATTTTCTTTCCCATTTTCTGTAATCAGATCTATTCAAATGTTAAAATAGCAGACCCCTCACCAGCATTTTGTGTCTCTGCTCATTCTGCCTGGAGCAGTGTCTCAGATGCAGTCTTTTGTGTTTGGCCTGCAAGCTTTGCACAGAGGTTGTAAAATAGTATAACTATAACTGTGTTGTCTTGTGTTCCATCTAATGTAATTACCCATGATAGGTTACCACGGCTAACACTTATCTTTAAGGTAAACTAAGAATTCAGTTCTTTCTGGATCCTGACTCAGCTCTAAAGTAAAGAAATTCTAAATGTAATTTTAAATAGAAGAATAGAAAAAAACATCTTAACAATATAAGACTAAGAGAATTCTAGAAAGTCAGGCAAGCATTAACATGAAGAAAAAGGAATAAAGTCTTGATTTGCTTTAAGTTTATGTGATCTTTTCTCAAGAAATTAGAGAGAAGATGGTCTGATATTTCTTCACAAAATATCAGAAATCTAGACAAGTATGTGATGTTCAAGGTCAGCAAAGAGGAAAGTAGGAACCCTGTACTATACACCTGAAAGTAATACACAATAATATTGACTGTATACTATAATTGAAAAATATTTTTTAAAAAATGAAAACTCTGATATTTTCCATCCTCTGACATTTTACACTCTTTTTTTCATTTAAAGATTTACAATGAACTTGTGACATACCATTATTAACACGAATTTAAGGATCAACAAGACAGAGAAACTAAGCAATGTAATGACTTGCCCAATATCACAGGGTACAGTGAACACTGGAATTCAAACCACATCCCCATCCCTAATATACCTTCTACCTACTGCAAGAAACAAAGGGATTCCATTGAATGTTCACAACCAATGTTGCCAGAAGAACTCTATTGATTTTATTTGAGGCTATTATTTTAATAGCATTCTTCCAAACTGTATGAAGTTAGTTTTTCAGCATGCACAATAGCAGAAGCAGTTGTGCAATACAAGTAAATGAAAACACTCAAAGTAAGATCAGGTTTTCCTGTTCATTTAAAATGCAACAATAGAGACACGATGTCAAAGCACAAGAATGCAGTGACCTTGCACATACTTAAATGACAATAATGGGCACAGTGAGTAAATTCATATTTACTGAATTTAGCTTAAAAGAAACATGCTGGTAATGTGTTCTTTACTGCCATTTCTTGGTCTAATGCTTATTCCATTTGGTCCTTGAAGTCAAGATCGGTTCTTGGAGGTTGAAATCTATATATATATCTATATATATAAAATAAAGACAAAGAATCTGTTTTTTTTCTTCTATGCTTTCTGTAGACTACAATTTCTGAGGAAATATTAATCTAAGATGAAAGATTACATTTATTTTATGAATTATACATGACTTGTACATTTACATTTTTAAGTATATATTGTTTAATATATTTCACTTTCTGCCCAAATATTTGTACTTGTATTTGAGTTAAGCTAATACTTTTGACCTTAACTTCAACAAAAAGCCTAAGCATTATTCAAGGGAACCAACATACCCTGCTTTGGTTAGAGTGCCGAGAGAGAGAGAGAGAGAGAGAGAGAGAGAGAGAGAGAGAGACACAGAGAGAGAGAGAGAGGAGGAAGTGGGAAATATAGAAGGTGGGGGAAGGGAATAAATTGATTAAATAGGAAACACAGTCAGAAAAAAGGCAAAAGGTCACAAGGGGAAAGAGGTGTGGTTTGTAGGAGGGACAGAATTTCATGAAAGCTCTTGATTCCCTCTGAAAATGGGCATCAGGTAACCTCCATGAAATAATAATTGTATCATAAAATAAGTTAAATATGTGGGTGACCATGAAATTGACCAAAGTGCATTAAGGAGACGGGTCCAGATCTTGCCAACAACTCTTCTCATCTATTTGTAGCTTAAGATTTCTCAGCATCTGTTTTGCAGAATGTTAATTATCAAGGATGGTGTATATTTTATATAAATGTAATCTTCAATAGCACTAGAAAATATTGATAAATTGAAAACGTGAAAAATAATGCTTAGAAGATGAATAATTTTCCCAAAGAGATCAAGAAAGAACAGGATCTATAACACTAGAAAATATTGATAAATTGAAAACATGAAAAATAATGCTTAGAAGATGAATAATTTTCCCAAAGAGATCAAGAAAGAACAGGATCTAGAGAGTTGAGCTTCAGTCCTCATTTTAGCAAATAGTTTCAAGTTTTCTGGGCTTCATTTCCTTGTGTTGGTTGATGGTGTCTAGGAGTCTTAATGCTCAATCAAAGTATATTAAAATTAACAATTACTCTTTATGAGCAAAAATAAAGCAAAACAAAAGCAAATAAAAAATTTAATTGTTTTTGTATGTCTTTCAGAAATAATTACCAGTGGCTTAGTAGAATTAATACTCTAAAATAATTTAACTTTAACTAAGGAAGACTCAAAACTTTATTTGTGCTATTTTAACATGTGATAAAAGGTTAATTACATTTATCTTTATTGTTGTTAATATTACATTTGTCCTTTTTTTTCCCATTTGACCCCCCTCCACCCCAGACCTGCCCCTTCTGGCCTTCATCATACTACTGTCTAATTGACACTTACCTCCTGAACTATGACCCCTAGACACACAGTAATCATGTTCTATAAGAAAATACAAAAGAAATCCAAGACTTACTGCCCACAGAGGCAAGAAAGCATTAAATACCACAGACAGCAGAATCTTTTGATCTTTTATCCCAGGAGAAGCCCAGTGAGTTGATGGCATTGACTGATCTTCATAAGGAAATGATAAAGTCATCTCTATCTTAACTCTAGAAAGGATTCCATTTTTTTAAAGCCAAATAACCTCATTAAAAGTAGCCCTTTAAAAGATGAATGTGTCTGCACTGAAATGTGTCCTTCATCTGAAGTGGTCTGACCTTGGAGCAGGAGACACGTGTTCACAAGCAGGGAGAACAGACCACTCCCCACACCAGCGAACTGTTCTGTATTACTCTCATTGCTTCATGAAACCATGTGTTTGTGAGAAACATGTCAAAGTGTGCATGTGCCAGGCTTGAGCAATATGGAATTGCTGGGTTTTCATTTCCTATTAGGGGGTGATAAATATATTGAATTCATGTTAGATACCTAAGACTAAGTTGTTAAGTAACTATTGGTATGTTATGGGCAGAAGGATCAATTAAAAGTCCTCAGTTGAAGCCCTCACTCATGAGAAACTTGAGCATTTATAAGCATTCAGAAAGCTCACATTGGCTTCACAGGCATGTGAGTTACCTCAGTCACCTGTGTGCCTTGCATAGAGGCCTCAGAGCACATCAAAAAGGACATCTGTCAGAAAATGCAAAGTGGAAAATGGGAGACATATGGTGCTAAGACCAGTTTATATAAAAGCAAGAAGGAACATTTGAAGGGATGTTATACAAAACATGATTCCCATTATGAACTCAAAAAACCACCAGGACAGGTTGACATGCAGTGTAAGGAGGCCTGAGAATCTTGCCAGCCATTCAGGCAAACAGACTGAAACTGGATGCTCTTGTGCCACCCCATGGAATAAAGGCTAGGACATGTTCAGATAAGTGGTGGGCCTTCTCTAGCTAGGAGTCACATCCTATTCCAGAATGAGTGAAGCTCTGAGGGTTTACTTAGCTTAAAGGGACAGCTTCCTCAAAATATTTTGGGGAGAATGTACCCAGAGTGGGAAGGTTTGCCTGCAGGGCATATTCTCCCTGGCCTTCCTTCTAATCCCACCTCGTGGATCTCTGCTGGAGTCTGGCTCATGCCATCCAGGTTTTCAGGACCCTGGAAAGGGCCTTAGGGGTCCCCACATTCTGTCTCCAGATCAGAGCCACTCAGTGCTCATGTCAGGAAAACATGAGCAGAGAGTCATCCAGCCTATGAAACCCACTTCTCCACAATCCATTTGAATAGTGACTCTCCTCACATGTTCAAATCCATAAGGCACCGCCCTAGGGGCTGGAGGCCCTTTTCACAATGGAACCCTGGTCAGCACCTTCATAGCCCACCGATAAGTCTCTGAACCACGGCAGCAAGGACTTAGTGCTTCAGTCCCTGTCTTCCTATGGAGCTCCTTGGCCCCTAAAACATTGTCTCCTTCCTTGCAAGCAGCCTTTGAGCTCTGTATTCCAGGCTGTTAGAAGGGAGACTGATAGTGCCTCCACAGAAGCTCTGTCATCTCTGAATTGCAGCAGGACTCTTGGCTCAGAACTAAAAGGAGCCATGAAACAACTTTGCCTCTAACAAAGAACATCAGATCCAAGGAGCTCACTTCACAGATGGCAACTTTATTCTTAAAAAAAAAAAAAAAAGTAGTAAGAATAGTAAATGCTGTTGATCTACGCACTCAATTTTGTGTGTGTGTGTGTGTGTGTGTGTGTGAGTGTATGTGTGTTTGTGATCAACTGTATCATCCAGAAATTTTAGTTCTATAGTCATGAGGTAGTTTGGATGTTTCTAATATTTTTGTTTTCATAAGAGAAAAAAAAGACAAGTGTCTTAAAGATATGTATATTTCTACCATTTTCTAGCTTCTGATTTTAACTGTATGCTGACCAATTACCTTCATCATGATATCCTATGCAAATACTTTCTCTTGAAGATTAATCATTTATTAAAAGTCTTAAATGCCAGTTGCTCTCCTAAGTACAAGGCAATCAGAGAGTGGATTGAAGTTGTTTGTTTGTTTGTTTGTTTTTTGTCTTTGATAAAAGAATGCAGCAGAAGATAAAAGTATATAATCCTATATAATAAAAGGGTAATATGCAAATTGACCTTAACAGTAGAATGACTGGGAATGACTAGTCACTATGACATACACTGACCACCAGGGGGCAGATGCTCAATGCAGGAGCTGCCCCTGGTGGTCAGTGCACTTCCACAGGGGGAGCTCTGCTCAGCCACAAGCCAGGCTCATGGCTGCCAGTACAGCAGTGGTGGTGGGAGCCTCTCCCACCTCCTCAGCAACACTAAGGATGTCCAACTGCAGCTTAGGCATGCTCCCTGCTGGCAAGTGGACATCCTCTGAGGGCTCCCGGGCTGCCAGAGTGATGTCTGACTGCCAGCTTAGGCCTGATTGCCTGGGGAGCAGGCCTAAGCCAGCAGGTGGACATCTCACGAGGATTCCCAGACTGTGAGAGGGCACAGGCCATGCTGAGGGACCCCCCCCTCCCACCGAGTGCGCAAATTTTTGTGCACTGAGCCTCTAGTATATCATAATAGGTAAAGTTCCTGGAAATACTCTTGTGGCTCTAAAATGTGACCAACTTACAAGGTTGTACTAGTTAGGAAAAGGAGTTCTACAACCAGAATTAAATACACAGGTAGCAATATACAAAATGACAACACATGGCTTATACAGTGCATTTTGTAAACCCTAATTCAAAGGTCTCAAGGAGAGAGATGAGAATAGACAGAGAGAAAAACCAAAATTAAAGGTTGTCTTCCCTTCAGCCTGCTGCCTCCATATTTCTTCCCACCGGAAGGAAACAGATAAACTATTGGAAAAAGACAAGCAAGAGATGTCTATGATCTAGGGACCATCTTTTAGGTTAATTCATGAGAATTTTTAGTTGTCAGTGAGACAGATTATTAAGAGGTCAAACATATTGTACTTTGTAGTCTTTTATACCCCATAATAAAAATTTATGATAAGAAAAGTATATCGTTTCCTATGTGAATTTCTGCCTCTGGTTTTTGTTATGAAGACAGGGTCTAGGTCTTTGAAGTGAATCAATGTGATCATTTCAACCAACCAAACTTGTGTTAAGTAAATTGAACCAATGCACAAAGCTCTCATCCATTCTCAACTGCCATGGACAAAAATTAAATCTCAACACATTAACCTTTTTAATTTTCACTTTTCCAATCTCTTCAATTTCAAATTTTATCTCTCAACTTCTGTGATATTCTTTAAGAAAATCAGTGATTTTATAAATCTGAACTTTTTCTATTATTTGAATATACTTGCTCTATTTTCTCTGTAGCTAATGGTGTCCATAAAATTGATAGGTTACTTATATTCTGGAAATTAACTCTTAAAATCACAGACTCAAATGATGCTAAAATATGTTAAATTCCAAATAAGTGGTTCAATCAAGGTTATTTTTTTAAAATAAGATAGCATATATTTTTTTTTCAGAGCAGAGAGGAAAATGAAGTGAGATAAACAAATAGAAAGCACCCTACATGTGGAATGCTTCCGTCAACCTGAGAGTCTGTGTATGCAGGTGTGTTCATGGTTGTGTGCATGCATGTGTAATTTTTTTGTGGTGGATGTATAAGTATGTATGCATGTGATATATGTGCAAATGTGTGGTATACATGTATGTGTAGTGTTTGTGCATGCCTGTGTGTGAGTTGAGAGGAAATGTAGATGGCCTTTTCATGGTACACAAAGAAATTAAACTTCAGAAGGAATGAAGTGGCCTTCCTTAGCAATAAAATAGTTTTAATTCACCTCAAAGGTCTGATTATTATGGCTGGCTCTGGATTTATTTGCAGGATGTGTTGCCATTTATCAGATTAAACTGTGGCACTTTTCAGTGACAGACTGGCCTGGGACAAAAGGGCAGGAATTTCTTCATGTAACGACTTAGAAATGCTAATCTTCTCTAAACCTGCAATAAATATCTACAGCCAGGACAGGGAGAGGCAGGGGATGAGGGAGAAAGCAGAAGTCACATACAAGGCTGCTCTCTCCATGCAATCAGTCATGTCATTTCCATCAAGTAGCTCCACCAGCCATTTTGTGTTTCCAACAGATGTTTCAAAAACAGATTAATTGAATAGAGAGTTGCTATCTTCAGTGTTTACCATTTACTCAATTGTTTGGCTAATATTTGCTGAACACCTACTATGTGTCAGGCATTGCTATGAGGTTTGGGTGTCACCAATGAGAACAAATTTAATTCAACATAAATCATTAGCACATCAATAAGTTGGAAAGTTATGTATTTGTAATTCAGAGTTATGGAAAATAACAAAGCATGGAAGGAAGGTAGCCAGCTCAGAAATAAAGATCTTCCCTTTTAAATATGTGGTAACGGTAACCTCAGTAAGAAGACAGCATTTTAGCAAGGCTTATAAGAGGTGAATACATATCTGTGAAGAATTATTCTAAGCAGACGATATTGTAAACCCAAGCTTGAAGGTGGGAACAGATAGGCCAGGAAAGGACTAAGAGAGTGAGGGAGGAGAGAAAATGAGACCAAGAACTCACAGAGGGACCAGATGAACTAAGTAGGCCTTGAAGCAGTTGGGAGGGTTTGGCTGAGTTATATAAAGCATTCATTATTGGGTGGTTCTGAGCAGAGAAATGATCATTCTGTCTTATACATTGAAAATTGACATTAGATGACTATTGAAAACAAAACAATAACAATAAAATGAGACCTAAAATTGTAAATTTATTGTCATTTCAACTATAATTCCATAATTTCCTTTTTTCTACAAATAGACTGATTGATTTTAAAGTTTATGTGGAAGAAAAAACAAATAAGAATATCCAGAACACTAATGAAGAGGGGAGATAGTGTTCAAATATAGTGCTATTTACTGTAGAACCTATATTCATGAAAATGTAGTGGTGCTACTCACAAATTATATATTGGTGGCCCGGTGCATGAAATTCATGCATGGGGGAGGTGGTGCTCCTCAGCCTGGCCTGCACCCTCTCCAATCTGGGACCCCTCAAAGGATGTCCTACTGCTGGTTTACAGGGATCAAGCCTAAACCAAAAGTCGGACATCCCTCTTGCAATCCGGGATTGCTGGCTCCTAACCACTAACCTGCTTGCCTGATTGCTCCTAACCACTCTGTCTGCCAGCCTGCTTGCCCCCAACTGTCCCCTACCACAGACCTACTTGCCCCCAAATGCCTCCCCTGTCAGCCTGATCACCCCTAACTGCCCCCTGCTGTCCTGCTCACTCCAAACTGCCCCCCCACTGTCTTGATCACTTCCTACTGACCCCCACTAATGTCCTGCTTGCCCCCAACTGGCCCCCCTGCTGGTCTGATCACCCATAACTGCCCTCCCCTCTTGGCCTCTAGCCACCTCTACCTCAGCCCTGCCACAATGGCTTTGTCCAGTAGAATGTCCAGAAGGTCTCCTGGAAGGTCTCTCAGTCTAATTAACGTATTACCCTTTTATTAGTATAGCTAGAGGCCTGGTGCATGTTTAGGGATTGGCTGGTTTGTTCTGAAGGGTGTCCCGGATCTGGGTGGTGGTTCTCTTGGAGTGTGGGGCAGCCTGGGAGAGGAGCCTGTGGTGGTTTTTAGGCCAGCAACACCCCCATGGGATGAGGGGTCTCTGCTTCAGTGGTGTGGCCAGCTTGGGTGAGGGGCTGAGGGCTGTTTTTAGGCTGGCCACATTCCCTTCAAGGTGGGGGTCTCCAATGGGGTGCCTGGCCAGCCTAGGTGAGTGGCTGATGGCTGTTCGCTAGCTGGCCATGGCCCCAGGCAACCCAGACTCCCAGACCCTCCTTGAGAGGAGGCCACAGTGGCTGGAAGGAGGTATCTGGGATTTATTTATCTTCTATAATTGAAACTTTGTAGCCCTGAGCAGAGCTCAGGGCTGGCAGGGCAGATGGGAAGTTTGGCTTCCTCCATTGCTAGGGGCAACCCAAGCCTCCTGTTTGCTCCAGCTCCATGGCTGTTGCTTTCTTGGTTTGGTTTATTTGCATACTCGGTCCTGATTGGTGGGTGGGCATGGCTTGTGGGTGTAGAGGAGGTACAGTCAATTTGCATGTTTCTCTTTTTTAGATAAGATATATATATCCTATATAATAAAAGGGTAATATGCAAATGGACCCTAACAGCAGAACCACTAGGAATGACTTGTCACTATGACACACACTGACCGCCAGGGGGCAGACACTGAATGCAGGAGTTGCCCCTGGTGGTCAGTGCATTTCCACAGGGAGAGTTCTGCTCAGCCACAAGCCAATCTTATGGCTGCCAGTACAGCAGTGGTGGTGGGAACCTCTCCTGCCTCCTCAGCAGTGCTAAGAATGTCCAACTGCAGCTTAGGCCTGCTCCCTGCTGGCAAGTGGACATCCCCTGAGGGCTCCCAGGTTGCCAGAGTGATGTCTGACTGCCAGCTTAGGCCCAATCCCCCAGGGAGTGGGCCTAGCCAGCAGGTGGACACCCCTTAGGCATCCCAGGCTGTGAGAGGGCACAGGGACCCCCCGCCCTGAGTGCATAAATTTTTGTTCACTGGGCCTCTAGTATACACACACACACACACACACACACACACAGCAGTGACACTGAGTAGAATACTCACAATGGATACTACTGCTTGTGGAAACTTATTATGTAATAAAGGTGGCACCTAAATCAGTAGGAAAAAGTAAACATTTTAATAAGTATTGTTAGAGTGATGGAACAGCTCATCAGCCAAAAATGATCAGGTTGAATCCACTTTATCACATCATACACCATGATAGATTCTAAACTTGCCAGAGGTTTATGATGAAAAATGAAACCTTATGAGCAGTAAAAGGAAACAGGAATGAATTCTTATAAAACTTGAAAGTGGATGATTGATATATTTGATGACATAAAAAAAGTTTGCAAAAATATTTTTGTAAAAAAATCACAAGCAGGATAAAAAGGTAAATAAAAATCTATAAAAATCTTTGTAGTCATGACAAAAACTTAATATCTCCAATACATAAAGGTCTAAAAGTAAAAATAAATCCTATGGAGAATAGACACATAGACAGATTAAAGCAAAAAAATTCAGGTAGTGCTTAATTATATGAAAAGACTAATTTATCTCATAATTAGTAAAACATAAATGATAACTTTGATGGAAATCTTTTCTCACTTCTTCTACCAGATTGGAAACATGAGTGAATATATAAAAGTTTGACAACAAGCTCAGCTGATGAAACAGGTACTTTCATTTATTGCTGGTAAAAGGCCAACAATATGGCTCCTGTGAAAAATAATCGAGCATCATCCAACAACATTCCATCAGCCTTTGACCCAGGATCCTAGATATTAGTCTCTCCACTTTGGTTGGTTGAGGATCCAATGTCTGAGTCCCATTCATGACCCCACAGTGCTCCATCAGCTGTAGTTTACCAGCCTAGCATTGCATCTTTGAGACACACAGCTTGTAGGTTGGCATTTACCCAAACACTCAAGAAGACCCCATGTCTACCTCTAAGGCTCTGTCTCTACGCTGCTCCCCTTTTCTATGTCCTTCCCTCAAATCCCAAACATCCCACCCTTTCTAGACTCTAGTTTCTCTCACTTCATCTCAGTGAGACTACTGTGTGTAATTTGTGTTCTGATTTTACATCAGCACTTGAAATAGGCCTCCTAAAAGAAAATTCCACCTCATTTGTTTCTATTTTCTCAGGGATCATCATCCCTTACTGTGTTCTGCCCAATGTCTAACAATAGTGTTTCATAAACAGATGACAGAATGATATATACATAGATACATAAATGATTGCAAGGTGATAAATACATAAATGACAGAAAAAAAAGAAAGATAAATGATAGATGATAGATAAATTGATAGATGAGGATGGATAGATATGGATAAATGGATTGATAGATGATTGGTGATAGGTTAGATAGAAAGATGATAGACATAGGATGATAAAATTATAAATATGTACACATATATAATATAGTCACATTAATATATATGCTTAGAAATAAATAATAGACAAAGTGTAACATAAAAATAAGGTTATTTTAAAATATATTTCTATTGATTTCAGAAAGGAAAGGAGAGAAAGAGACAGATAGAAATATCTTTTTTAAAATATATTTTATTGATTTTTTTACAGAGAGGAAGGGAGAGGGATAGAGAGTTAGAAACATCGATGAGAGAGAAACATCAATCAGCTGCCTCCTGCACAGCCCCTAATGGGGATGTGCCTGCAGCCAAGGTACATGCCCTTGACCGGAATCAAACCTGGGACCCTTCAGTCTGCAGGCCAACTCTCTATCCACTGAGCCAAACCGGTTAGGACAAGATAGAAATATAAATGATGAGAGAGAATCATTGATCAGCTGTCTCTTGCATGGACCCCACTGGGAATTGAGCCTGCAACCTTGGCAGATGCCCTGACTGGGAATAGAACTGTGACCTCCTGGTTCATAGGTTGATGTTCAAACACTGAGCAACACCAGCTGGGTAACAGGGTTATTTTTAAATGAGTGAAGAAATGTGGAGAAGACAAGAATACACTTCTTTGTAGGTTTAACTTTGCAACCATGGAAATATTTCAGAAAATTATGAAACAATTCCTAAAAATCAAGAGCAAAATGAAAGGTATAAATCCAACTCTGTATGAAGTTGGTAGCATAACAACAAAAGATAATACCAAAATATTATAAAACATGGCAATAGGACTCTGATGCAAAGACTGAAAAACAATATTTACATGTTTTAATATTCCTATTGTTTGTGGTACTGTTGGGCTTTATTCCTCTGGGATGGTTGGGAGCCTATGTTTGAAGAAAGCAAAGATTAACTACTTTGGTGACATTGAGACGTGGGGTATATTCTTTGGCAGAAAAGAGACCTGAATATTTTGTCCTATTTTCTATTCTTTTGCTGGACTGGCACCAGTGCCTTTATCAGGGCTAGAGAAAGAAAATGCCATCTTTTAAAATTTTATTTTTCAATTTACTATTGAAAAGTCACTTTGTCCTTAGAATAAAGGGGAAATTTGTACACAGATACACAGGGCAAATGCCATGTGAAGATAAATGCAGGGATCAAGGTGATGTATCTACAAACCAAGGCCCTGCTTGGGAATACTAAGCCCTCATTTAAGCCTGCCTGCGTGGGCAAAGGTCTTTAGGCAAAAGTGTATGGGTGTTTTAGTAGCTTTTGTCCATGGGGACAGCAATTATGATTGCCCAGGGTGCTGTCAGTGTGGGAGTCAATATGTTTAAACACTAAAAGAATGACTCTATCATACATATGACCAGGTGACCAGGTAGAAGGACATTGTGGCAGGAATATTCATGCCTTTGTGGAATCTCTTTCTTCTGAGTGAGTATGGGTCTTGTCATTTGCTTCTAATCAATATAATATGACAAAGGTGATGGGCTTAAACTGCCAACTATGTTACATTACATTGTCAATATAATTAAGCTCTCTAACCTGCACTCTTTACGTTAATCTAAAGGTGATCTAATCAGGCAAGCCCAGAAGTGAAAGATTTGATGCCATAGACTAGAGACTCTCTTCTTCGCTAGCTTTGAAGAAATAAGCTGCCATGAACTCTACAGCCAAACAAAAATGGATTCTGCCAACAATCTGAGGATCTTGTAGAAGATCCTTCCCCAGTTAAGAGTCTAGATGAGAATGCAGCCAACTCACCTGGATCTGAATCTTGGGAAAACTTAGCAGAGCTGTGCCTGGGCTTCTGACCTGCAGATGTTGTAACATAATTACTAAATGAAAGTTTGTGATCATTTGTTATGCAGCATTGGAAATGAATACAGGTACATTAGTTTGATATTAGGGAAGACTGATTAATATACATGAAAGGGAAGGGAGAGGATAAATAAGAGACAAAAATATTACACTTTTTCCATGTATGTACTATTATAAAAATGTTAAATATACATGCAATTTTAAAATAAAATTGTCATCATGGAATACCATGTAGCAGTAAAAAAGAAGAATCTCTTACCCTTTGAGATGACTGGAGGGATCTAAAGAGCATTATGTGACGCCGTATAAAGCAGTAAGAGAAAGACAAGTATCACTAGATCTCACTCATATGTGGAAACTAATGAACAAAATAAACTGTTGAACAAAATAGATCCAGAAACACAGAAGAATAGCACAGACTGTGGAATCTCAGAGGGAAGGTGGGGGTGGGTGGGAAGAGAACACCCAAAGAACTTGTATGCATATATGCATACCCCATGGACACAGACAATAGGTTGAAGGTTTGGGTCTTGGGATGGGATGGGGGCAGGTTAGAAGAGATCAATGGAAGAGAAAAGGGGACATATGTAATACTTTCAACAATAAAGACTTTTTAAAAGATTAAAAATCTACTCTAATAAAATAGTAATATGCAAATTGACCATCACTCTGAGACACCTAAACCACACCTGCCAGCCAAGCCATGCCCACCAACCAATCAGAGTGGTTGTATGCAAATTAACCCAGCCAAGATGGGGGCCGACAACTATGGAGCTGGAACAAGCAGGAAGCTTCCATTGCACCAGGAGTAAACTGTCTACCTAGGCCGGCTTGGCCTCTGCTCGAAGCAACATAGTTTCAATTATAGAAGCCACAGAACTAAAGCAAACAGGAGGCTTTCTTCCCTGCCTAGGCCTCTGCTCAAAGTAACAAAGTTTCAATTATAAAAGATAAATAAACCCCAGAATCCTGATTCCAGCCAGCCTCTCTGGGACGCTGGGTCAATGGGAGCTGTGGGCAGCCTGCAAACAGCCCTCAGGCCCTCACCCAGGCTGGACAGGCACCCCAGTAGGGACACAAACCCTGGACAGGCTGTGGGCAGCCTGAAAATGGCCCTCAGCCCCTCATCCAGGCTGGCCAGGCATGCCAGCAGGTGGACATCCCTGAAGTGCACAAATTTTTGTGCACCAGGCCCCTAGTAAATAAAATAAAATTGGCAAAGAATTCACCAGTTTAAAAACTTAACTGAGCTCCAGTAAGAGATGAGCAAATGACAGCTATTTATAAATACTAATTAACATGGTATGATTTTATTCATTAAAAATGAAAACATAAAGCACAATTACTTAAATGTTTTGAAAATGGAGAAGCATGTCAGTCTAACTCTTAGATGCTTGCGTACTTCTGTATTCACATATGCACCGTCTTATGGACATGGAACACACATGCAATACCTTTGTACTGTGGTCAGCACTCTTCCTGGGAAGGCTGCACCCCTTTTAGGAGGTGGGTTTTTTGTTCGACCATGCTTATTTGCTTCTCTGAGCAACAAACATCCAGGGTTCCAGATCGACACAAGGTGTGGCTAGGGAGTAGAATGCAAGCTGCCCAATGGCATGTGTGATGGAGGAAGCACACTGGAATGACAAACACGTCACCCAGCACATTTTAGAACTGAAACTAGACAATGCCAAAACAACCAGCTGGACGTCATTGGGATGCCTTCCCTCCTCTGCTAGCATCCCTGGAATTGACCAGGTGTTCCTGCATCATGGAGATAATCTAGGAAGATATATTGGATGGGACAAATAACAGATAGGGGAGGAGAGAGAAACTGCAGCAAGCAGAGTGAGCTTGGCGGCAAGCTGGCAGGACCCCGAGCCCCTGGAGGTGATCCATTACCCCACAGCCATTATCATTTGTTATCAAAGTTTCACCTAACAGCTGGGGAAGGAGAAATGTTTTCAGTGTAGTTTTTCAGGCAACCTTAGGTCGTGTCAGATCAAATTTGCTTTAATGCAGTGTTTGAGTTCATGAACATTTTCAAAATATGAGAGGTGATCAACCCCACACGGTGCATTTTAAGAAAATTGAATTTAGTTATTTTGATTAGGTAACTGCAAAAGCAATCAATGAGGTCAATTTTTCATCTAAACTGCCCTGCCAGTGGGTCTCTTTGGCTGCTTCTACACTGGCATGACAAGTAGAGTACTTGCAAATGGTTGGAGGCTAGTAATGTGCATTCATAGATGATTTTGTTTTTTTGTGGGTTTTTTTTTTTGTTTGTTTTGTTTTTTTTTTACAAACTATTAACTGTTCTTACACAGAAAGTACTGAGATGTATTTACCTTAGCTGTAAACCTACAACCTCATCAGAATTAGGATCCTGATTACCAGTTCCAGGTCACCAAGGCATCCCAACATTCCTGTAAATCAATATCCTTGTAGCCAACTTACCACAATATTTCATGCATGGCCTTGGATGGAAACAGTGTTCAGGAACTACACATTAAGGGCTTCATATCTGGACACCCAGTTTCTTATGTGTAAGTCTGAAAATGCATACTTTGAAGCATGACTTTACAATCAGGTAATCCTCAGTGATAAATGAGGTGAGATCTCCAGTTCCCCTGTCATGTGCTTCTGTGACAAATTCTGGGGAGAGGAGGAATGTGTGTAGCCTACACCTTAGGAAAACAAAACACAATACAGTTGTTCATCTGCCAAAAATCCCAGTCACGTACATATATTGTAGTGTGTGTTTTAGAGCTCAACCATACTGAAAGACAATGAACTTTAATAAACTAGGAGCTATATTTTGGCAGGTTTAAGTAATTATTTTGTTAGAATTTAACAGCTGGAATTGAGCTTCTCACTGGGCGTCACAGGCATGGGCCTCAGTCTCACTGGGCTCCTTTTATGTGACACCCCTCCCTAGGGGAGATAAAAGTTGGCGAGGCCTTTAGGAACACTTTCCATGTAAGAAGGAGACATGTGGTGAAAGTTTATGTCCAGCACAGATTTGGGGAGGAAATTAGAGATTTTCACAAAGTTCCCTGAGATCAAGTCCTAGTCCGGAAACATGTTTTCATGCCTCTTCTCCCTCTGGCCATGCACACTTCTCACTGGAATGAGTCTTCAATATTTAAAAGTGAACTTCCTTATATAGTGTGTATTAGTTTGCTAGAGCTACTGTAACAAAGTACCACCAACGGGCTGGCTTGAAATAGAAGAAATGTGTTCTTTCACAGACCTAGAGGCCAGAAGTCCAATATTGAGGTATTAACAGGGTCCATGAAGGTTCCAGGGGGGATCTGTTCCAGTCTCTCTCTTTTACATTCTTTTTGTTTGCTGGCAATTGTTGGTGTCTCTTGACTTGTGAATGCATAACTCAGGTCTTCATATAGCATTCGCCTATGTCTAAATTTCCCGTTTTTACAAGGACACCAGACATATTGGATTAGGGCTCCACCTTAATGACTTCATTTTAACTTGAATATCTGTAAAGACTATTTCCAAAAAAAGGTCATATTCACAGGTATTGGGAGTTAGGAAGTCAAGTATGGGATAGACAATTCAACACATAACAGTGGGCTATGGTCCCAGACAGATAGCTGGTCCAAAATGCCTTTGAGAGGACAATCTAAAAATTCAAAGAAGTAATGGGAACATGAGGTAACTTTATTTGAAGAGCACTGTGATACTCCAGTTGGACAGTTTTCTTCCCCAATAAACACCTGAGAGGTAAGGAGCCAGGGACTTAATTAACATATGATGATCATCCTGGGGTGAGTTAGGGTAGAAAGAAAGTCTCAGGGCAGCTGAGATCCTGACACTGTCTCCCAGCTTTCTCTCTGTAGAGAATCTTTACCTAAGAATCAGTTTGTGTTTCTTCTCTGTCTGAAATGGATTTTGAAGGAACTCCTGTGTTCATCTGTTACAATTTCTGCTTTTTCATTCCAGCCTGAAGGTTCTTTAAGGATTCTCCTGACTGTAGCTGCCCTGCTCTCAAAACACTGAAAATGTAAGGGTGGGTGGTGAATTTAATGAACCAGGAGAAAATGGTTCTAAGAATGCTGAATTTTATTAGTATAAACACGTATGCTGCTTCTCCTAGCTGCTGATGGACAAAAAACATCCACAGACACTGGTAGCAACAGGGTTGCAAATATTTTCCTTTTCAAAACATCATGACGGATGACTTTTTAACTTTATTTTTCAATTATAGAGACTTAGGGAAATGTCTGGCATCTTAAAGGGTTTTGTGCAGATGTGGTATTTTTCATAATATTTTTTCAATCAGTTTTCAATCTCAGCTTCACAAGTTATCACAGCGATCTTGTGTGATATTCGAGGAAAATATAACTTAAAGCTGTCCTTGCATATTTTCATTTTTGCTACCGTTGATGATAAAAAAAAAGATCATAAAAAAGCAAATGGTGAAGGTCAGGAAACGGAATTATCGATAGTCAATATTCACAGTGATTGCACAGCGTGTCTTAGGAAAATACGGTGGCTCTGATTTAGTATTTGGCAATATTCTCAAATTGATCTCTCAAAAAATTTTTAAGCCACTTCCAAAAAAGTTCCTTCCTTGTTTATATTCCAATGACCTTTCAATGCCATTTTCTTCCTTGTGATTTGTTTTCTGCCATTGCAGGCTGACTTGTTTCTTAAATCACCTCCCCAAGGGGAGATGACTTCTCAAATTCTTATTTTCCCACAGAGCTGATAGGTTTCCTCAGCCTTCACCCTTCAAGAAACCAACTCATCCATTTTTCTTCCAAAGCCCTTAATAATGGCAACAGATCTTCTTAACCCTCTGGGTCCTCCACACGCCTTTGCCGCAGGGTCATGATCTGGTGAAGGACTCAGTGGTCTGCTGAGGAAATGCATTAACTTAACAAGCTGATTTACATGTGAACACATCCTCCTGAAGAAAACAAGGAACAAGCTCAGAAAATCTGTTAAGGCTTTTCAGTTGTCAATGGCATAATTGTCCCTACCCTTAGCCTGGAAATATTGCATATATAGGACCATCAGTAAATAATAGTGAACTGAAGGCTACAATGCACAGAATTTGTTTTATATAATAAATCTAATAAATAGTGTCTTGTTAAGGAAAAATTATTTAATGTTTTCAGCAGCAAAATATTAAAATTAAAAATACATTTTGCTTGCTGGAAAGTTGATGTAAAAAGAATTTAGTGTTATGCATGATCAATTATTCAAACCCAGTACATATTTGTCTACTACATGCCAGCTAGTAGTGTTTTAAACAATATCTTGTGGAAAGCAGAGTGATATGCATCTATAGAGTAGATATTTTAATGCATTTAATTCTTACTTATTTGTGAATATTAAATATTTTTTCACATCTCGTTTTGCAATCAATCATACCTTTGTCTTTATTATGAAATATAGGTCAATAATATATATTTCACAGCGATTACATCTAATGTCACCAGACTTTCTGTTTTCTCTTCCTCTATATATTCAGAATATGTCCTAGAAGGCGGCCCAAGAGTAATGTGTCATGAAATTAGAATAGTCTTTGTGTAATAGGTTACATGATGAGCATATTCATAGGTCAAATGTTTTGAAGCTGAAATCATTTTAAGGCAGCATACTGACAGGTCCCCAGGTCAGGCAAAAGTACCTTAATCATACAAGTAATAGGGAATTAAAAAAAAAAAAAAAAGCAGCAGCACTATGATGAAATCCAGTGAACGTGTCCACTCTCCCAACTTCTCACTGAGATTTATGTCCCAGGAAAGGAACTGCTTTATGTTATCTTGGCCATGTCAGAGTCCCTATCCCACTTCTGATAGCAAATGCCTCAGACAAGGGAGAGAGACGGGATGTGAAGGATCTTGAACTTGTCAAAACAACTTTTCTTGTCAGTAACTGTGCTGGCGCATCAAATGGGAGGCGTGGGCCCTGCTGCAGTAATGACTCTTTCAAAGAGTTGTCCTCGCTGCCCTCACTCACATCGTGAACAGAAACATTCCGCTGCACCCCCAGATGATTCTAAATCTCCACCAGGATAGCCATGCTGTCTACAAGTAAATCAACAGCCATTGAAAGAACCTGCCCAGGCCCACCAGGAACACATTCTTCAGCTCATTGCTTAGTGTTCTGACAGCAGGTTTCGCTCACATTTAGAGCTCAGGGCATAGGATTGGCCTTCTGATACTTTCAGCAGCCTCCCTCCTTTTTATATTCACAGTCAGATTTGTTTTATTTCTTCAAGTATAGTGTAAACCACTAGAGAAGTGAACTAATTTCACCACAGATCTTAAAGCCCGTTCACAGTCTCAAATGACTCCTTGTTTGTCTGTTTCCTTGACCTTATTTTGGATTATGTATGTTTCTAGGCATTTGCATTGTGGTTTTCTACAAACATTCTTCTTACCAGAGATGGGTAGCATCTCTCTCGCACGTGGTATTTTTTTTTAATCTGAAGTAAAATATGTTTAAAACTTTGCCCTGACCGGTTTGGCTCAGTGGATAGAGTGTCAGCCTGCGGACTCAAGGGTCCCAGGTTCGATTCCGGTCAAGGGCATGTACCTTGGTTGCGGGCACATCCCCAGTGAGGAGTGTGCAGGAGGCAGCTGATCGATGTTTCTCTCTCATCGATGTTTCTAACTCTCTATCCCTCTCCTTTCCTCTCTGTAAAAAATCAATAAAAAAAAAATATGTTTAAAACTTGTCCCTAACAAAGTTTTAAAAATTACGAGTTCGATAATTGCTGATGAAACAGGAAATTATCAAGAATGCTCTTTTAAGTTAAGGTGACCAGACATCCCACTTTTGGCGGGTCAGTCCCGATTTTTAACAATTTGTCCCGTGTCCCACGGCGTTTTAAAAAAGTCCCAATTTTTGGAAAGAATGCACGACAAGCTAGGGAACGGCGAGAGAACAGGAAGGGAATATATGGTTTTTGGCAGCCATGTGGCTAAATAGCCAGGATATGAGTTTTATATTATTTTTGTTAATTTTATAATGTTAAATTTAATAATAACAAATAATTGTTGAGAACTGATTATTGAGAACTGCTTATCAAAGTTTGCATTGTTGATCAGTTGTTAGAATTCGACCACCATTGTTTGGACTTAATGAACAATGGCATTTTTTGGGATTGGCAACAACGAAAACATTTTTTAACTGTCTCTCAGGCAATACACATCATAGGTACTGTGTGCTAGTAAGCTAGTTAAACAAGTGATGTCATTACAAATCAGCCATCAGATAATTTAGTTAAGTAATTGATTTATTTCATAAATACATAAATTTTCTTGAATTTAGCAGACAGTATTCGTATTATTTATATTTTGTAGTGGAGGCAAAAAGTCTAGCACCAGCCTTGAAAGTGACATGACTTACGTTACAGCAAATTCAGAGGAAAAATAATACAAGTTAGTATTGTTATTATTTAGAAAGAAATATTGTATTAAAATTAAAATTAAAATAATAACGTGCTGTCCTTACCAGGAACTAATGCTGCGACTGAAGGTGTTTTTTTCTACGGTAAATAAAGTGTGGACATCAGAAAAATCACAACTAAGTGTTGAGACTTTGAAAGCCATTTTATGTGTGAAATATAATTTAACAAATTCTTGTGAAAAATTTCATGACCTTTTAAACAACGAGAGCAATCTACTAAAAAAAATTCACTCAAATGAGAAATATTCCAAAGAGTAAAATAATACTATACATAATTTTTTATTTATTATATTTGTAAATTGTACTTATGTTGAAACTTAAAAAAAATATTACAATACTATTTTTGCATTCTATGAAAATTTTTGTTGCTCCATATAAACCAAATTTTTAATCAAACCCTCCCCCCGCAACTCCCCAGTCAATGGTGTCCCGCTTTACCAATGTTAAAATCTGGTCACCTTATTTTAAGTTCATTTAGTCTTTCCAACAAGGTCCAACAATGGACCTCATTGATATACAAGTATTCCAGTCCTAACTTCCGCCTATGTAGAGATTCTCCCTCACTTGGTGAAATTAGTCCCCTCTCTCTAAACTGTTTCATTTTCCAATAAGGTGGCCAAGTCCACAATAGGGACAATTCAAGACCACAGTGTGGAAAAGTCAAATGGGGAAATGTTGTAACAATACTCCTGCCTCCCCATTCCACTGCTTTGGGTTCAGTGTTGCCACTGGTTTGTTTTTCTCCATGGACAAAAGGGAAATGCCAGCCCTCTGCTCTGACACAGGATGGGGAGAACTAGAGCACTTTGGATTTGCACCCACCACTAACTACTTTAGTTTCTTTATCTGAACAACTGGACAGTAATTATACATGAGAGAGTAACTAAAAATTTAATCTAATAAAAGTGTAATATTGAAATTAACCGTCTCTTCAGGACACCTAAGCCACACCCACCAGCCAATCAGAGCGACCATATGCAAATTAACTCAGCCAAGATGGAGGATAGCACTCACGGAGCTGAGTAAACAAGCAGTTTCCTTTGCAGCAGGAGTAAAAGTGTTTGCCGGCCACCTGGCTGTCTCCCGGCTCCAGGCAACAACATATTTGCAACATTCTTTCAATTGTAGAAGCCTCTGAGCTGAAGCAGACACAAGACTTTCTTACCTGCCTAGGCCTTGGCTTAAAGGAACAGTGTATCAATTATAGAAGATAAACAAACCCCAGAAACCTACTTCCAGCCAGTCTTGCTGGGACATTGGGTCAATGGGAGCTGTGGGCAGCCTGAAAGCCTGAAAACACCCCTCAGCCCGTCATCCAGGCTGGCCACACCCCAGTGGGGTGAAGGATCCCACTGGAGGGCTTAGCCAGCCTGCAAACAGCCATCAACTCCTCACCCAGGCTGGCCTGGTATCCCAGTAGGGACCTAAAACCTGAAGGGACTGTGGGAAGCTTGAAAATGCCCCTCATCCAGTCACCTACCCTGGCCACACCCCAATGGGGTGAGGGTCCACACTGGAGGGCTTGGCCAGCCTACAAACAGCCATCAGCCCCTCATCCAGGCTGACCAGGCATGCCAGCAGGTGGACATCCCCAGAGGGGTCCCAGACTGCGAGAGGGCACAGGTTGGGCTGAGGGACCCCCCTGAGTGCACAGATTTTTGTGCACCGGGCCCCTAGTATTACAATAAGGATAAACAATGTTTCTTGTTAATATTAGTATCACTATCTGTGTGTGTGTCTTAAGGCAATATGAAACAAACTCCCAAACGTCAACACTTTCAGGAGAGTGTGACATCTACAGAAAGTCTAGCCTCAAAGTCACCACAATGGGTGCTGAAGAATCAAATGATAGGGACCTTATTTTGGCTGTTTAATGCAAATGTTGCCAACTGAATCTGGTCCCTCACTTTATCTTAGGCTTCAATGAAATGCTATTCAAATTGGTCATTGGGGCCAATTCAACACAAATAAGAATACCCCTTTTGGGGCACAGTGAAGAAAGACACTTCATTTACTGCAAACTGCTCACTGATAATACAGTGCAGCCATGAAAACAGCTGGACCATTAAACATCTAGAGAGTGCTACAGCACGCCTATGAAAATAGCTCTGCATGAGGCAGCTCAGCTCAGGGATGGTCTGCTCCTCTGCTCTGTCCCCCTTCCAGCAGGTCTCCTCCATACTGATGTGTTCCAGAACATCCCTAGCCAGGGAAACACTGTCTCCACTCTCTTGTAAAAAGTGCACTCCCTGAGCCAGAGTGGGGCTGGCTTATTTAGACAGACAGTCCACCTCTGGTCCCTGATTGGTCAGAATAGAACTGTGCTGATTGGGTGGAGCCCAGCAGCTTAATTAAATGGGAAAATCTTCAGTACTATTGGTTGAAATAGGATTCCAGGAACTCCTTTATAAGAAGTCTGCTCAGAAGGCAGATGTAGGTAGTTCAGTCCAGAGGCTTCTCGGTGAAGAGCAGTTTGCATAAGAGGCCCTTGTGTAGAAATGGCTGCTAGGCTCTGTTGTTTAAAATTTGAGCCTAGTTATGGACGAGCTCTTCTTAGTAGGTGTCTGTCTTTATTTTTTCAATCTCAGGGCAATGTGCCTACATCAGCTTTTGAGAACTCCAAGCCATGGCCCCTGCGCTGACACCACACACTGCACTTTCACAGGTTTTGGCCATAGTTCTTGAGTTATTTTTCACATTTATAAGGGCAACTTCTGTGTGTGCCTGACCTGAACTGCTAACTCATTGTCAAATATAATACAATAACACATGTGTATGAATCCCATTAAATGTATTTTACACGGTGTACATCTCTCCACAATCTACCCAAGAAATTGATGGCTGCTAAACTATGGCAACCAAAAGACCATTCTGATAGATCAGGTGCTTGAATGACCCTGATTATATGAATTCACCTAATGAACACTGACATGCCCTCAGGACACAAACCATATGAGGTTACCTAGAGAAATGACTGTTACTGCTGCAAAGAGATAATTTTCATAGTAGAAAAGCAAAACTGACTTAAATTTTTGCCCACTCCTTGCTACAGGGAATCGTGATGGTGACTGTTGCCTCTTGCATAGGTTTGGATACATCTTTGTAACCTTCCAATTGCTGTATAAGAGTTGGGTTGAGAATATGGGAAAAAATCTTACAGAGTCTTCTATCCTAGGGGCTCAGCAGTGCACATTTCATGTGTGGCCAGGCCCAACTGCTGCTGCCACTGCCTTTCCTTTTTTATTTTTATTTTTTTCTTCACATGATGATAGATTGCTGCCTATAGGTGCAATTATAAATGGTCAGGTTCACATCTGTGCAGTCTTCCTGAGACCTGAACAGGTGCTAAAGTGCCACTTCCACACCACTTTGGCTTTTGTGTCAGGAAGAGCAGCTCCTTGACCTGCTAGGATAGGTGCCAAGGGTATGCTCACTGGAGTGGTTTGCAACCTCTCTTCCCCTCTGCCCTCCACATGCTTTTCTTGGTTACCTGGGGGAACTTTGGTGAGATTGGAGCAGGTGGACATGTTCCCCTGATCATCTCTTTTCCCTAATCATCATGAGAAACTGTGTCCATGGCTTCTCTCATGGGGGAATCACAAACATTTATTTTGAAAGCAAAAATAATTAATAGTAATGAATATTTACTATCTCATTTTCTTTGACTTTCTGTTCTGACAATTATATAGCTCTTGGTAGTAGAGTGGCTTCTTTTAAAGATCATGATTGAGAAATTAAAAATGGGTGGAGGTGGTCAATTGGGGAAAAAGAAGAAATATGTGAAACTTTAGACAATAAAAAATATAAAAACATACAAATTTAATAAATAAATAAATAAATAAATAAATAAATAAATAAATAAATGACTGTGAACACACCCTTTTTTCCAGGACTGAATCACAATTTCCCTAAATATACATTCACCATAAGCTGATACCTGCAGTGACTTGTGAAAGCACATGGGAATGTATGCTCTGTCTAGATCTGTCACATATTTTCTCACACCTTGTTCCTCGAGCTGCTAAAAGCTCACTTTTCCTGATGCTCTTCTACATACCTGAGCTGCTTGATGCACATCTCCCCAGATTCCTCTATTTCTCCTGCATGGTCATCAGAAGTAAATTGCATCCCTCACTCAGTTGCTGAGGAAGGGTCCTCTGGAACCTTGGCTTGGGAGTCCACACAACCTCTCTTCCATCTTGCGTCCATAGTTTATCCCTGTTCTAAAAACTAGCCATTGTCATCTACAAATTTTTTAAAAAAGATAAAGTTTGATTAAATTCTAAGTGAACTCAATGGGAAGAACATTTCCTAAATGAATGGAGCAAGTAAAATTCAACAAGACACTTACTTGCAGTGAACAAATGCTGTCTGGGCAAAGAACATATGGAACTTTTTCTTTTATGTTCAAAGTCTGTATTCTTTTTTTTTTTTTTATGCCATGTAGAGAGACGTGTATTCTATCCCAAGGTATTCTACACCAAGACCACATCCCACTTAATTTCTCCTCTAAAAAGGACAAACTAATTCTCCTCATTTCGATCCATGTATTTAAAAAAATAATTATGTAGCCCAGCACAGTGACTCAGTGGTTGAGTGTCAACCCATAATGAGGAGGTCATGGTTTGATTCCTGGTCAGGGCATATGCCTGTGTTGTGGGCTCGATCCCTGATTGTGCAGAAGGCAGCTGACCAATGATTCTCTCTCATCATTGATGTTTCTATCTGTCTCTCTCTCTCCCTTCCTCTCTGAAATCAATAAAGATATATTTTAAAATAAAAAAATACTTATGTAGACAATTTTTAATTGGAAGAATAGAGCTTAGAACATATAAAATTTAGGGAATACTGATTGCACTTTATATAAACAAACAAATACTGATATCTTCACTGTTCTCCCTGCTGAAATCATTGGTTTAGCAGCCTATTATTAATTAAAATGTATGACATTCCAATTAAATATTACATTTTTTAAATATGTTTTATTGGTCTTTTACAGAGAGAAAGGGAGAGGGATAGAAAGTTAGAAACATAGATGACAGAGAAACATCGATCAGCTGCCTCCTGCACAACTCCTACTGGAGATGTGCCACAATCAAGGTGCAAGGTGCATGCCCTTGACCGGAATCAAACCTGGGACTCTTGAGTCTGCAGGCCGAGGCTGTATCCACTGAGCCAAACCGGTCAGGGATGAATATTACATTTTTGAACTGCATCCAGCACAGCCGGTGGTGAACCTGAGGAGGGGTGGTGAAGGATTAAAGAAAACACAAAAGAGAATATCATTGGGGCCAGGTGTGCTGGTATGAGGACACAGTGACACCGCTTGTAAGCCAAATCTTTATTTTATAGTCAGATCACACAAAGCAAAACAAGGGAGTGGTCAAGATGTTTAAAATGTTCTTGCAAGTTTCAAATCTGCTTCTTATTGCAATTCTCTGAACTCTATCAAGCTTTGCTTTGGCAGCACTTGCTGTACCTCCCACAGCCCACAGCCCTCAGCTATAAGGGCAAGCTTACGTACAACCATAGCCTTTGGCTATAATTCTGCTGGGAGGGCTTTGACCTCCAAGCTAGGACTTGTATGTGGCTTTGCCACAAGAGGACTGTGCCCTCTTGTCAGTCCCAGGCTTGATCCTGTTCAAACCCTATAGCTGCTCTCCACACATTTTAACTTACATTGATAACTATATATTAAATATTAACTGTAGTTTACCCCTTAATTTTTTTTCAATTTGTTAACATATATTTTATTGATTTTTTACGGAGAGGAAGGGAGACGGGTAGAGAGTTAGAAACATCGATGAGAGAGAAACATCGATTAGCTGCCTCCTGCACACTCCCTACTGAGGATGTGCCCACAACCAAGGTACATGCCCTTGACTGGAATCTAACCCGGGACCCTTCAGTCCGCAAGCTGATTCTCTATCCACCAAGCCAAACCGGCTAGGGCACCACTTAATTTTTTATCATTATAATATACTAGGGGCCCGGTGCACAAAAATTTGTGCACTCGGGGTGGAGGGAGTCCCTCAGCCCGGCCTGCCCCCTCTCACAGTCTGGGACCCCTCAGTGGATGTCCTATGATGGCTCCAGTCTGCCAGGCGCCTTTTGTGTGTGTGTGTGTGTGTGTGTGTGTGTGTATGTATGTGTGTGTGTCGCCACTGGGGACCTGCCCCCAGCTGCATCTGAGGCTCAGAGCAGTCCTCCTGTGTGTGTCTACCTGCCGGGGGCCTGCCCCTAGGCACACCGTGGAGGCTTGGAGCAGGCACCCCCTCTATGTTGATCTCTCAGACTCTTGCCCTCCCCAGCATGTTGTTTTCTTTTTTGAGTGTGGCCAGGGCTGGGTGCGGCCTGCCTCCCAAGCTTGCCTACTGCCCATCTTCCTCCAGCCACCAGAAAGCAGGGAAAACCCCGCCTCGTGGTCAGGCCAGCCTTCTCCTGCTCCCTGATCCCCGGAAGGGACCTGGGAAGCCACCAAGCAGGCCGCCAACTCTTTCCCACTCACCCGTCCCCTGCTGCCTTCCTTTC
>PVJC01005378.1:0-19714 GCA_004026665.1 Murina feae
CAAAGCTATCATACAGAATTGAGGGTCAGATAAAGAGCTTCACAGACAAGAAAAAGCTAAAAGAGTTCATCACCACCCAACCAGTATTATATGAAATGCTGAAAGGTATCCTTTGAGAAGAGGAAGAAGAAAAAGGAAAGTAAAAATTATGAACAACAAATATGTATCTATCAACAAGTGAATCTAAGAATCAAGTGAATAAAAAATCTGATGAACAGAATAAACTGGTGAACAGAATAGAATCAGAGGCATAGAAAGGGAGTGGACTGACAATTTTGGGGGGTTAAGGGTGTTGGGGGTGCATGAAGAGAATGGACAATAATTGTACACCTATGGATGAGGACAGTGGGGGGGCAAGGAGAGAAGGTGGGGTGGGAACTGGGAGGAGGGGAGCTATGGGGGAAAAAAGAGGAACAACTGTAATGATCTGAACAATAAAGATAAATGAAAAAAAAAATTTTTTTTTAAATCAGTGCAATAACCCCAGCCTGCTGGCTTGCTGCTTCCTTGAGGACTGAGTGAGGAGGGAAGTCACACCTCAGCACAAAGAGCACCCGCCGGCAGGGAGCACCGGGGCAGCTGTGGGGCCCACCTGCCTAGCCCTGCGCTCACTTCTACTTCAGGTAAATCACAAAGGGCGCTCAGGTCTCAGAGTAATCTGCCCGTCACTTCGGCTTCGTCCCACTGATACTGCTGCTTCCCTGGCCTAGTCCCGTGAGATGCTGTCTTGCACGCTGAGGCTGCCTGTCGGGGCCGGCCCTCCAAATGAGGGGCCCCGAACAGCGTGACAGGAGCTCAGTGCTAACAAAGGTGGTGCCCGTCCAGCAGCCGGGCAGCGGCCAGGCTGACCAGCCTGGACAGCCAGCTCCTTTCTGTGTGCAATATGACGCGGGCATACACGTCTGCGTTCTGAAGACACTCCTTCCACACGCTTTACAGAAGCCAAAGCGCAGGGCACGCTTTTCGCAACAGCTTTTCTCTCTGGTTCTAAAATTCTAAATTTTACCCATCTTTTCTAGTTCCTAGAAAAAAATGTAAATATTGTGTGAGATCCTTCGTTTAGGTAAGCAAAGTTTAAGGATTCCTGATACTCCAGAAAGCCCTCGCGGAGTTCAATCATAAGCTCTGGGATGAGTCCCATGAATGGAACATCTCTCCCTTTAATTTTTATTTTTGTTAATCTTCACAGGAGGCTATTTTTTCCGTGATTTTTAGAGAGTAGAAGGAAGGGAGGGAAGACAGAAAGAGAAACACTGATGTGAGAGACACATCAATGGGTTGCCTCCCACGCACACCGTGACCAGGATTGAGGATCGAACCTGAAACTCAGGTAGGTGCCCTTGACCTGGAATCGAACCTGAGACCCTCCGGGGTGCAGTCCGTTGCTCTAACCACTGAGAAACACCAGCCAGGGAGTATCTCTCTTTTTTAAACTCATTCAAATATCTCTCCAGCACCTCAGTGCAGGGTGCTACGCAGGGCGGACAGACCTACCGAGTGCAATGAAGAACTGCATGCGCGCATGTAGGGAATGGCCATGGTTCAGGGGGCACACAAGGAGGGGAGGGGGCAGCTCCCTCCTGTGCCCGCGGCCAGAGGACTGAGCTGACGCCTTACCTGTTCTGAGGACAATTGGTAACTCGGTTTCCAGTGCTGTCAGCCTGGTGTCTTTCATGGTCCCTGGAGGAAAACACACACACACGGACATAAGCTTACAGCGCAGCGAACCAGAGGCAACCGGAGGAGTCCAGGGTCCCCTGGCTCCGCCTCCTCCCCACTCCGGCCCTGGGAGGCGGCCGTCTGCTCTCCCCGGAATGAACACTGACAACCCCTGGGCCTCCCTCCCCGTCGGCATTTCCCAACAGCTGGCTGCTGGGAAATACTTTAGGTTGTGAGGAACTTGCACTCTCTGCCTTGAACAGTCTGTGTTAGAGCGATAAACGTATGGACAGCGGCAAATCACCGGGACAGGCTGCAGAAGCAGAGTTCTGAGCTGAAGCCACGCTCTGCCTTCACGGCTGTGCACCCTCTGGCTCTGTATCCCAAGGCTCTGAGGTCTGACCTGACGCTCCCCTTCTGCACAGCGAGAGGAGCAACGGCCTCCTCCTCACAGACTGTGTGGTGACCGCAAGCGCCACGTCCCAGAGCCCTGGGCACAGTGTGTGGCACAGGGTGTGACTCCGGAAGCCCCAAGGCTGGACAGTGCCAGGCCTTCCGTGGGCCTGCATCGCCTCAGCACCCACCACCTCCCCCCACTACCCACCCCGCTAGCTTGAGCCTCTCAGCCAAGACACACCCCCATTTCAGGATCTTTCAACTCTCAGCTTAAACCTACCTTCCTCAGAGCCTTCCCTCCCTCCCGAGTCCCAGGCCAGGTCGGGCCCCGTTGCGTACTTAGTGGCTGCATTTCTGTGTCACCGTGTAATTAGTTATGAGCATGCCCCCCTCACTGGACTTTCTCAAGAGAGAGAAAGTGGCCTATTCAGTAAGGACGTATCTCTAGCAGCTGCCACGGTGTCGGTCGCGCACAGCAGGTGCTCGAATTCCATCGTATTCCTTCGACGCTATGGAACTGAACTCATTTATATCAATTGGCTCACCATAAAGCTGCTTACAGTATAGGCAGCTTTGCTTAAAGTCACAGAACCTAACAAGGAGGTGAAGTGATGATTTACTGTGTTTGCTGATTGAATGACTCGGAGTTAAAACATTCTTAAATGCATAGAGCTGAATTCTGCCTTCAAAACAGCACAGCCTTC
Organism: Murina feae; assembly: GCA_004026665.1. NCBI lineage: Eukaryota > Metazoa > Chordata > Mammalia > Chiroptera > Vespertilionidae > Murina > Murina feae. The sequence continues at coordinate 2,760 of PVJC01005378.1, forward strand.
ATCTCATCTTCTCCCTGATAAGCATAAGGTACTTGTGAAGAGCTACCATTTCTCTACTGTCTTCCCTTTCAGCCTACTTCCTGCCCTTATTATCTCATGTAAATATCTGTCAAAGATCCTACATAATAAAAGAGTAGTATGCAAACTGTCCCCTCCACTGGGAGTTTGGGAGTTCAACCAGGGGGCGGGGCCAGCAAGAAGAAGGGAGGGAGTCCAGTGGGCGGCAGCCATTAGGGACCCCACCCGTGTGCGAATCCGTGCACCGGGCCTCTGGTGAGTATAAAAACACATGCATCCCAGACTGTTCACACTGTGTCAGGCACGGGCTGACCACTGACTGGGAGCGCCACGAGGACAGCGAGCGCCACGAGGACGGGGAGCACCCGCCAACGATACCACGAAGTAACCAGCGTCTCTGGTTGGCATTCCAGCGCTGCCTACAGAGCATGAACGCTGAGCCCATACACTATATACACCTGCTTGCCCTGAGGTGGAAAAGCCGGAATAAGCCTTCCACGTGCCTCCTGGCCACTGTCGAACCAGGGCACTGCGCGGCTCTCCAGCAACAGGCATCTCTTGCCCAGACAAGGTCATTCGACGTCCTCGAGGGGCACACTCCACGCATTAACACCGTGGTCCTCAGTGGCACATGCACACGGGTGTCATGCTGGGTGCAGGCTGGCCCTTCAAACAGGGAGCGCTTGCCCAGCCAGTCACTCGACTAGGGAAAGAGCTGGAACTAAACAGGAGCCTCTCATCTCCAGAACCCCGAGGTCAGCCGTCAGCCAGGGAGTCACACGGACGTCTTGCAAGTTACCCCAGCTGGGTCTCTTACCCGAAAAGCAGCAGCTGAGGGTAAGACTCAGACACCATACGACGAGCTCTCGCAGCCTGCCCAGCTGGTAAAGGCGCTGGCACAGGCAACCAGGCTCTTTGTCCAATGGCAACACAAGACTCTCAGCGCCTTTCCCACTACGCTACAAACCGCAATGGCCATCATCAGCATCGCTGTGATGCTGGCAGGTCAAGGACCACTGGCCATTAGTGATATTTTGTGTGTTTATCCTCTCACTAACTTAGTTAAATCCTGCCCTACAGCCAGGCTGGTGGGCTCAGTGGTTGAGCGTCGATCTATGCCATGCCCGGGGTGTGGGCTTGGTCCCCAGTGTGGGGCGTGCAGGAGGCAGCTGACCGATGCTTCTCTCTCATTATTGATGTTTCTGTCTCTCCCTCCCTCTCCTTTCCTCTGTGAAATCAATAAAACTATTTTTTTAAAGTCCTGCCCTATAGGAGGACTATGGGGGGAGAATTGCGCTTGGTCATGAAGTGAGATGAGACCTGCGAATCCCTGGTGAGAAGTGCAGAAGGGAGCAGACCCTGCCCACCCCGAAGGGTGTGCACACCCCGAAGGGTGGGGATGCAAACACCTGTCAGCGTGCAACAGGGTCAACCCATGTTCTTGCTTCAAAAGCCAAATGAAAAGGAAACTGGCCCCCAGATCGAGACCTCCCCTTGCGATAACCTGAAGCCACACTGTAACTGCACTTCCCCAAGCAGCCTTTTCAGACAAAAACAGACGCAGGCTCGAGGAAGAGGGTGAGACTAAACAGAAGGAACGTAGGTCTATCTGCTTTCACACTGTAGGCGATCAGGCTGATGGCTTAGACACCTGCGCTTACACACCAACTCCAGCGTACCTGCCACGTGGACTTGCCAGGAGCAGGACCTGTACACACGTGTCACATATCTCTGCCCTCGACAAGATGCATGACGGGCCATGAGGAGCTAAGATCGACACAGACCTTTATGAACACTAGTGGCAGGTACCCACAAGGCCTTCAGAAAGTATCATACTGAAAACATCAGCTGACTCCCTAGACTTTGGGAGGCAGGTGCTGCGTGTGGCCTTCTACCCCCAGGAGTCCAGCCTGCCCTCGGGGTGTGCCCACACAATAGGCAACTGCAGAGCGCATCGCCTGAGATGACTCTGCACACACTCGTCTGTGTAAACAAACAATCACTGGGGAGCGTGTCAGCCCAAGGACTGAAGGGTCCCGGGTTCAGTTCTGGTCAGGACTTCAATCGCAGGCTCGATCCGCGGCCCTGGTTGGGGTGCGTGCGGGAAGTAACCAACTGATGTCTCTCTCACATTGATGCTTCTCTCTCTCTCCCCCTCCCTTCAACTCTCTCTAAAAATAATCAGTGGAAAAACATCCTAGGTGAGAATTACCCAAAAACAAACCCAAAACACAACTGAGGGTGCCAATGAGAGCAGGTATTTCTTCACTACGCTGGTTTCCTATGCTCAGGTTTTAAGTGGAAAAACCCAAAGGCAACCAGACACAGGTTCAGGCCTAGGCGGGCTGCTCCTCTACAGGAACAGCAGGTGTGAAGCAGAAACGCTGCGCTGGCACAGGGACATACAGTTAGCATGTTAGCAGGGCAGCCGACGATAAGCTGCTGGGGAGACACACCATCCTGGCGGCTCTGAGGCGCTCCCTGGGGTCACATTCCACGAGTGAACCAAGCGGCCTTCAGCACAAATGCACCCGAAAGAGCAAGACACCAGCTCCCAGTCCCGCTTCCTCCCCACGCGCAGAAGGAGAGAGATGGGGGTAGGAAATACTACTTGGTGTGTAAGTAAAACAGCTGCTGGCGAGACCTGCCAAAGCCTGCAGTCATGTGTGACTTAAACGGTCTCAGTGGTAGTCCTTCTCAAGGTCATACAAGCTGGGGCAGGAGAGCTCCGGATTCTCCATTCAGAATTTTGCCATCAGGGAGCTTGATGGACAACTCGCCGAAGCTTGTATCCTGTTTCAAAGGTCACCTGCAGGGACAGAGCTCAGTTTTGGTAAGGAATATTCTACTATAAATAATGTTTCTTATGTTTGACTTTTTGTTAGTATGAACAAAATTATATACTACAATATGCGGGCCAGAAGGATATCATGTGTGTATCAAAAAGTCACCATACAGACCTTCCCCTAAAAAGAAATTGTGAGATTTCTTTAGGTTTCAAACCCAGAGGACGAAAACAGAAATATCCAGGAATGAACAGGTAGGGTTTGATAGTGTGGGACTGTAGTTCTCAAATGTGGTCCTCACACCAGCAACATCAGCATCCCCTGGAACCTGTCAGAAATGCCAATTCCTGGGTCTTGCCCCAGATCTCTGAGTCAGAAACTTAGGGCGTGGGGTCTTCCAGGTGGTTCTGATGCCCCGTAAAGGTTGAGAACCAGTGGTCCAGGGAAAAAAAGAAGAAGGATGAAGATGAGAAACATTAAATATATCTATATATAATATATACACTTTGAGGTTCAAAAGGAAAAAATAGTGCATAAACCTTGGGGGGAAAAAGCAAAGGAATTCCACTCGGTGCTAAAGGTACCGACCGGCACAGACCGGACGCCGGGCCTGACACGCATTTAGCAAGTCACATACCCGAGTTCTCCGCTTCTGACTGTTAATGCGGCGCCCACAGGTGAATTTCCTGTGCGGTGTGAAGACTCTTTCAATATGAACGTTTGACAAGATGATCTGTAATGCTAGCAGTACACAGGCCTACCTTTAAAAGGCGTGGGGCTCTTGTACCTCCTCATTAAAAAACGTATTGTTTTAAATAAAGCCCAAGTCCATTTTTAAGAGCAATAATCTATCTCGAGTGATTAGTTGAGCTCCAAGCCGGATCCATGAAGTTCCTGAAGCCACACCCAACACTTCGTATCTCTACGAATGTCCTTGGTGGTGGGGAAGGGCTATCTGGATTTTAGAGGGGAGCTGAGCCCCCTCCTTCCCCACGAAAAAAAGATCAGGAATCACTGACGTGAGTCAGTTTATGAGATGAGCAGCTCAGGCAGAGTGACACAGCGCAATATTAAACGTTGGGCCTCTGGACTCAACCAGCGGCCTTCAACTCCCAGCTCAGCAACTGAGTGTGACTTTAGGCCTCGGTTCCTTCATCTCTGGTCTCATCTCGTCTCTTGAGGCTGTGAGAAGAGTTCGTAGGGTCTTGCGTATAAAACGCTTAGCACAGTGTTTGCCTCATAAGCGCTCAATATAAACTTTATTATGACAATACTGTATTGCTGGATACATAAGGCTCAGCATCTATCCATCCCACAACGGTGTGTGTCAAACATGGAGAAAACCACAGTGTAATTTCAAATGGATACATCTCGCTGTCACTGTGCTCCGGGAGAGGCTGCACACACTAGGTCCCTCCATTTGCTCTCCCTCATCCCTCTCCACTGCGTCTTCCCGCCCCAGCAGGAGCGCACACGTGTCCCTCGGTACTCAAATACCCCATGGTCTTTACTGCCATTATCTTTACACAGTGACCTGTGAGTTCTAGGCCAGTAACTAGCAAGCCTTGTTTTTTTATCAAACCTTGGTTTTTAAGGCACTGTATTCATTCGATGACAATCCGAATTCATTCCATCTTTTAAAATATTGTTACCATTTGCTACTTCCCTGTATAGAACAAAGGATAGCAATGCACAAGAAAAAAATGGCAAGATGCTGAGAATGAATGGGTATATCTATACTAGTATATACAGTTTTTTATCCTCCCCACAAAGAGACACTAAACATTACTAACTTCTAATAACTACAGGCTTAAAAAGTAAATCAGAAAATTTCTGATGGTAGACCTCTTTCAGACCAACTTAAAATAGGAGGAAGATGAGTATTTCATGCAAACTACATTATATTAAACACTGAAGAGAAAAACTCAGTGTTTGGGTATATACTCGTTATATACATATGTATTATATATATATTATATACATACACACACTACTACTACTACTGTATGTTTATATTTGAAGCAAAAAGCTACAGGTTTGAACGTGGAGTACCCTTTCTTTCATGACTGCAGCTATTGAAATGACACACAACACTAACCTCTCAAAGAGATTTGTAATATGAGAAACTTAAAGGAAATTACCTTTCAAAAACAGTGTGACATAAAGGAAAAGATAAACAGGTCACCAGTCCACAGGTCAGGCTAAAAGTCACCGATCTGCTGAGATACGATCAAGCCATGAGCACTGTGACCCAAGCTACCAGGTCAGACGTTTAACCGAAGGCCCGGGAAGACGGTCAATCACAGAAATTAGCCGTGGGAGCGCTCCAACTTACAATCCAACTCTCACGTCACAAATGAAGACACCGAGACTCGGAAGACGTAAGCGACTTGTTCAAGACTGAGAGCTCTGTGACTTTTAGAAAGCTTGCAACGACTCATCTATTACTGTGTTTGGCTCATCTGCACCCAAGAATGTCCCATGAATTCCGGGAGGAGCTCCTTTGAGTCCACTGAGGCCCTGGCCCCAGAAAAGAGGGTGCCTGTACCCGAACAAACTGAAGGAAGACAGAGCTCGCGGATCCAGTCCGCTGTAATTCAGGGCCCCCATCACCCCCTGCACACACCAGAGGTTAGGAGCTGCTTTGAAAAATGCCTCTGCAGTAAGTATCACTTGAAAGAGAAAGAGCCAAATTGAAACTAATGCGCTGGTCCCCAGCCTCCGGGGCACATCAGTACCCCTGTGACTGCTCCCCGAAAATGCCTCCAGGGCGTCCTCACAGACTGAGCGAGCAGGGCTAGTGCGGTGGGGTCTGACGAGTGGGGTGCAGGTTCTGATGAACACTGAGAGCTCATTTCCAGCAACTGTATTATTCTGGAAACATCACCGACAGGCACACATGGATCTGTCCTAGTAAGACTGTCGGGTTTCATCTCACAAACGGGCCCAGGCATGTGCCGAAGGGGTCGCATTACACCAGGGAGCGGAGCAGGAGCAGCGGCCTGGGCTCCTACCCCGGAGAGGAAGAGTGCACCCGAGTGCCAGGACCTGAGCCACTGCAGCTGCACACACACAGGTGAGAAGGCTTGTGGCCGCCGAGGGACCTGACCCGGACTTCGGGAACATACCGAGTCGCTAGGACGCCAGGAAACGCACGGGGAGCTCTGTCACCGCCCTCCGGGCCTGAGACGCCGGGGGTTTTGGATGAGACTCTAACTTTAGTGAGAGGTGTTCTCCTATAAACCCCGATCGGCCTCCCCAGGTGGGGTGAGAAGATCCCGCGGCTCCGGGCGACAGCAGAGAATGTTTCCCTGCTTCGGAGGAGCCTCCTTTCCCTGGAGCGTGGCTGTGAGAGGCACCCCCGCCTGCACAGCCCTGGGTGGGACTGCACATCTGCCCGCCCAGGGTTCCCCGGGATCCTTGGACTTAAGAGCCACAGGCCGGTTGCTCGGAAAATCCAGGGCTCCCAGAAGGTCCCGCTCGGAAGCCCTTCTTCCAATTTTCCGCTCCACTTTGCCAACATGTTGGAATTCAGAGGGGTCCACGCTGATCCCAAAATTATAACCCAAAGCACCTTGGGGCAGCGTTCTCCTACCTCAGTGCTGTTTACAGCACCGTCTGTGGAAAGCTCAGTGCTATTTCTATGCTTTCTACTAAACAACAACAACAACAAATCCAGCGGGGGTTTTAAGCAGGACTTCTTTCTGCAGTAAATTCGTCAGTTTTTATTTTTAAAAAAGTGTCAAATGCTTGCCCACCTAGACCAGCATGTCTGCACGCACCACCCTGCCATCCCAAACCAAAGCCAGGGCGCCTAGGCCATTGCACGCCGACCTCCCCCCCAAAACCGCACACCCATCCAGGGGTACCTGGGCGGGGGAACCCGGGCCAGCTGATTCCTGCTGAGCGCTGGAGTCAGTCACAGCTCAGCGAGCCGGGGGGAGGCTCGGTGAGGACCCCGCTTTGGACACTCCCAACCTGCTAGGCCTCAGTCTCTCCAGCTGAGCGATGGGCGTGTGAACCGTGGCGCACCTGCACGGGGAGAGCTCCCTGAGCGGGAGCCGCTGTGCTGGGAGGACCGCGGCCCCGGCCGGCCCCCGCCCCCCATCCCGAACGCGGCGCACGCTCTCTCCGGGACAAAGGACGCGCTCTCCCGCTCGAGCGCCCCGCGGCCGGCCCTGCACCGCCAGCTCCTGCAATGAATGGGTGCGCGCCCGGGGCGGCTCTGCAAAGGGCTGGCGGCGGCAGGCGTCCTCTCCGCCGGCGGGAGAGAGCTGACCCCCCGCCACGGGCCGCCCACCAGCACCCCCGCAGCCAGGCCCGCCCGCCCCGCCGCACCCGGCGGGGACCCCGAGGCCGGCGAGCCCGCGGCGCCCGCAGGCAGCCTCCATTCATTCGGCCCCCACCCCGCACCCCCTGCTTACGACCGGGGCCCGGCCCCGCCGCCCCGCCCCGCCGCCCGAGGGCCCGTACCCCGCCCTCTGCGCCCCCCGGGGGCCTGTCACCCCCCTACCCGGGGAGGGGCTGGCGAGGGGCTCACCTCCCCCGGCCCTGGGCGCCGCGGCCCGGCCGTGCAGCCACCCCGTGCCCCTGGCCGCCGACGAGGGGCGAGGTGCCGGCCAGGCCCGCCTCCCCACCCCAGGGACCCGCCAGCCCGGCCGGGCCCCACCGGAGACAGCGCGTAATGAGGGCGAGGGGAACGCTCTCCAAACCCCCTCCCCGGGGTCCCCGCCACAGCAAGAAAGGCCCTGGCCCCCGCCCCCCGGGGCCTCCCACACGGGGGTCACGGTGCCGGCGCAGCCCCGAGCAGGTCCCAGGAGAAGGAGGGGGAGACACCCCCATACTCACCCACCGTCTCCTCCCCCTCGGCTGTTTACCTCACAGTCCCTCCAGCCTACAGGGCGCCGCCATCTTGGACGTACAGCACCTCCCCCGGCGTGAAGAGTCCACGGCAGGCGGAAGCTTCCGCCACGAAAAAGAGTCCCCCGCGGGGCCTCGCCTCTCCCTCGAGCCCAGCGACCGGTGATGGCGGTCGGCAGCCCGGCTGGGCGGGGGAGGCCGTGCTGCCCATTCCTGATGATGCGAGCCGGCGGCGGAAGAGCCGACGGGACCCTATGAGGCGGGGAGGGGGCGGGGCCTGGCGGAAGGATCCCGAGAGGAGGCCGCCGAGCGGTCTTGTGACTCCGAAGGAGGCGAAAAGAAGGGCCGGCGCGGTGGGCGGGGCCACGCGAGAGAACGAGGGGGCGGGGCGAGGGTCACGTGGGCCGGCGGCCGCGCGGGCGGGGCTGTGCCCGAGGCGTAAACAAGTCGGCGGGGCTGGGTGTGGCTGGGGCGCCTTCTGCCTTCCCCGGGCGCCCGGCTGGCAGGGCGGGTGCCGGCGGCCGCGGAGCTGCGATCGCCGTCCCACAGAGCCACCCGGCCCGCGTGGGCGAAGGGCCCGTCGGGCCGCAGCCGTGCCTTCGCGGATGGATGCCTTGCCAGAGCCCACGCAGGCCCAGCCGCAGTGGATGAGCGCGCACCTGTGAGCCGGGAGGTCCCGGTCGGATTCCTGTGCAGGAGGCGGCCGATTGATGATTCTCTGTCGTCATGGATGTTTCCCGCCCTCCCTCTCCCTTCCTCTCTGACATCAATAAAAATGCATTTAAAAAGCCCACCTCCGTCCGGGACTGCCCTCGGGTTGCCAGCACTCACACCTGGTCTATGGGAACCACCCTAGTCAGTCAGAGCAGGCGGCGTTCTTGTCCTTTTTTAAAAGAAAAATTTTATGAGTTTATTTGAGGCAAATGGACGACCATTGTGGGGGAAGCCAAATCTCAACGGATTTCTTTAAAAAAAAAAAAAAAAGCTACCGAGAGCAGGCGACTTCACAACGAGAACTCATCACTCCGTCCGTCTCTGCCTGCCACTTCCTGGCTGCGTGTCCCTGGGAGGGTGGAGGTCCTCTGAGCCTCCGTCTCCCCCTCCGGAAGGGGCAGGTGCAGGCAGGTGAGGCGGGAGGGTGCTGAGCTCAGTGTGCGGTGCGGAGACAGGCCGCGCAGCCCGGGGCATGGGGCATCGTGGGTGGCAGGACCCAGCGCTGTGACGGGCACCAGGCAGTGGGGGGCGCAGAGGGAGCTGCAAGGCTCTTGGAAGGAGTGCGCATCTGGCCGGGGCTGTTTGTTGTTATTGTTTTGAGGGAGAGAGGAAGGGAGAGGGATAGAAACATCGATGAGAGAGAAACATTAAGGACTGCCTCCTGCCCGCCCTCTTCTGGGGAATGTGGCTGACCTCCAGGTTCCTGGGTCCAAGCTCAACCAGGGAGGGAGCCACACCAGCCACAGGCTGCTGTTTACCTCACCTTCAGGATGAAGAGAGCTGGCCGTCACCGCTTTAACCAAGTGACCAAAATTAGCCTGGCTCCACTAATGACAGAAGCAAGTGCAGAGCTCGAACTCGGCAGAATCCGGATCCTCAAAGAAGGAAATTGGAGGAAATTGCAAAAAAGGCTAATATAAACTGGACATTCAACGATATCAGGGAATTATTGACAATTTCCTTAGGTGGGGGATTATGTAAGACATATCCTCATTTTTAGGAGATACAGGCTCGAGTATGTAGGGGTGGAGTGTCAGAATGTCTGCATGCTTTCAAAACATTTTATCCAAACAAAACATTTCTTTGTACGAATATGTGCACGGAGAGCGATAACGGGTATTGGCAAATGCTAACCATTGTTGAATGCGGATGGAAGCTGGGGGGGGGGTGTTCCTTAGACATTTCATCTGCATTTTTTTTCTTTAAAGTTTTCAAAATAAAAACCTGAAAGAAATATTTGAAGATCAAAAAAGAATTGGAATATGAATGGGCAGGAACTCTGAGGCTCTGGCCATGAGGCGGTGAGACCCGCACAGGGACCTGCGATGTCCAGGCGTGGCTCTGGGGAAAGGGAGGAGTCCATGACCCCGTGGACTGGGCAGGCCACCCCCACTGTCACCGTGGGCTTGGTCCTGGTGCCAGCTGCACCTGGAAGTCGGCTCCTCGGTTTCTCTGTGGCAAAATGCTCCGAGACTAAAGAGACGGCTTAGAAGCCCCGACCCCAGCTGGCCCGGGGCTAATGGTCACGGAACTGGGCCTCCTTCCTCCCCACCCAGCGGGCTTCCGGGGAACATCCAGAGGGAACACGGATGCGGAGCCATCGGGCGCTCAGCAGCAGGAGCCCCACGCCAGGAGTTGCACGGACACTCTACCCGCCATGGGGAGGGCACAGCCCACCGGGCAGGGCTCGGGCTGCTGCCGCCCTGGCTTTTTCTTTCTCCCCAGCAACCAAGGCTGCTCTTGACCTTGTGATGAGGGAGACAGTGAGCAGAGCGCTGCAGCCTGCTGGTGACTGTTGCTGCTGAGAAACAGGAACTCGCGCGTGTAAAGTGTTCTAGCGTAGCCCTGGCCAGTGTTCCCTGGGGTTAGAGCATTGGCCGTTGGTCCTTGTACCGAAGGGCAAAGGGCTCAGTTCTCGGAAGGGCACATACCTGGGTTGCAGGTTCCATCCCCGCCTCAGTCAGGGCTGGCGCAGGAGGCAACCAGTCTATGTGTGTGTCTCACAGCAATGTTCCTCTCTCTCTCTCTCTGTCTCTGTCTCTGTCTCTCTCCTCTGTCTCTCTCCCCCTCCATCCCTTCTTTCCACTCTGAAAAGCAATGGGGGGAAAAAGTGTCTTTGGGTAAGGATTAACAAAAAATATATAAATAAAATTTTTTTAGTATTTGTGCATCTCTAAAACGTTTTTGCAAGTATTCCCTCATTTGCTACCTACAACGACCCCAAGGGAGGCACATCCCTACCCCCATTTTACAGACGGGACAGTGGAGTCTCGGGAGGTTAGTGACCTGCTCCAGGTCACGCAGCTGGGGGCCTGACACCTGAATGGCGCCTCCACCAGCCCCATGACTCTGGACAGAGGTCACCTGCTCTGTTAATGGCCACGTGGCGTCTGTGTTTTATAAAGCAGTTGGGGTGCCTACATCGGAGGCACTGAGGACAGCCACTGTGTGAAGGGCTCTCCGGGACAGGCCGGGCCCCTTTAGGCCCCCATTTCCCTTCTGGAACCTCAGATGATGTGTTGGGACCTGTGTCACCTTGCCTTTCCATCCTCACAGGCGAACTTCTGGAGGTCCCACAAAGGACCCGGCTGAGGGGTCGCTGGTGGGTGGAGGTAAAAGGGGCTTCCTGACCGTCCGGTCTCTCCTGGACCTGGAGAGGGTCCCACGCCTGTTTTGCCACTCCTGTGCACAGGGCCTGCAAGGAGGCATGAGCAGGAATGCGGGGGGGGGGGGGGTTTGCAGGCATTTCCCACCTGCCTCCCTACTCCCCACCTGATCTTTCTAAGTCTCTGTTTCCTTTCATGCTCCCGTGAGGCCAACCAGCCACCTGGTGACAGGGACGCGCCCACGGTCTTCCACCAGGACGTGCTGGTCCCCGCATGGAGGCCGGAGGACGCTCGCAGACTGTGGAGATGCTGCCTGACTGTGTGGGACTGAACAGCGAAGGTCAATAAAGATTATTTTTAATAATAAAGATTTGTTTGAGCTCAAAAACATTATATACACACACGCATAGGACAAGGAGCTGGGGGAAGGCAGCAGGAGGGGAGAGGGGGAGAGAGAGAAAGGGGGGATGGGAGGGAGGGAAAGAATAACAGGTGAGGACAGAGGTACTATTCTCTTATTGTCTTCTCTGATCATGCACCACTTTTGTAACTGAGCAGTAATTAGCTACACCAGGTAGTGATAGAGAAATGATAGGCAGATGCACGCATCCCTACGCATAACAATTGCTAGTGTTCTCAGTTTTTTGCCGGAGGAAAAGCAGGCCGGAGCGCCACCTCGTGGCGACACAGTGAATTGCGTCCTCCGCGGTGAGCCCGCAGCACAGTGCCATTCCCCGGTGCCAGGCAGCGTTTGCAAGCAGAGCACCCTGCACCTCAGCTGGTCCTGGGCTCCCAATCTCCCCGAAGGACTGAGTCACACACAGCAGGACAGAGGATGGGGGCTTTTCTGGCACCAGGAGGCAGTAGAAGAGGATGGCCCCAGGGTGCCCCGGCTCACTGGGAGCCTCCCCCAACCCCACCCTCACCCCCAAGGCAAGAAGCATCCGTTGGGTCCTGGCGTTCCTGGGCATCTGTGCTCAGCTCCTGTTTGTTCCACTCTACTTTCTGTGACCCTTTTGAAGCCACGGCCTGGAAAGGTGTGGGCGAGTCCAGGGCCCTGCCACCCCCAGCACAGCACAGTCACCCCCTCCCCGTCTCCCACAGGGCTTCCAGACTCACCTGTACTCGCCTGAAATGTGGCCTCCGAGGGTGGGGGCTCTGCACACTGCCCACTGCTGGCCCTTGGTGCAGTGGGTCCCATTTGTTCGCCTGGTCAGGGTTCCCGCAGGCCAGCCTGTACATGTGTCTGAGCCTGCTGCCTGTGCCTAAGCTTATGCCTGAGCCTGCTGCCTGTGCCTGTGCCTGAGCCTGCTGCCTGTGCCTGTGCCTATGCCTGAGCCTGCTGCCTGTGCCTATGCCTGTGCCTGAGCCTGCTGCCTGTGCCTGCTGCCTGTGCCTGAGCCTGCTGCCTGTGCCTGCTGCCTGTGCCTATGCTTATGCCTGTGCCTGCCGCCTGTGCCTGCTGCCTGTACCTGCTGAGAGAGGATGATCCTTGTTCCCTTCCCTTAAGCAGCTGTTGGGCTCCTTGACAAGCTGCTGAGTGTCCACAATGGACAGAGCAAGACCAGAATCCAACGGTTGTCTGGGAGAGCTGAATCCTTCAGACCACAGACGACCCCAGGGGTTTTGGGGAGTCTGGGAAGGCCTTTTGGGGGAGTTGAGAGCTGGACTGGACTGTGACAGAGGGCACTGCAGAGAAAGAACATTCTGGACCGGGGGAACAGGACAGACAGGGGCAGGAGTTGGAATTTGGTCCCCAGCAAGAACACAGCGTGTTCAGGCGACAGTGAGAAGACAGTCAGAAGGTGGGAGGCAGACGCTATGGCTCCAAACACCTTTCTGGCCTCATTCTATGGGGGGACTGCTCTTGCCTCCAGAACTCATCCCTTCCTCCATCTGTCTCTTATTGTGATTTTGGCAGCAGGGTCTGCCAGCCCTGGCCAGTGAGAGACCCATATCCTGTGGGAAGGGCTGGGAGGTGGCCATCCAGGGGACAGCACATGCAAATGCCCCGAGGCATAAGTGAATGGGATCCAGATGATATCATTGGGGCACCTGGATCCAACTGTGCCTGAAGCTGACCCACCTGAAATGCGAATTGTTTTTGCTGTTCTTAAACCTGTTGAATCAGGTTTCTGCAACTCACATGAAGGAGCCCTGTCCTTGGGAAGAGCTCGGACCGAGAAAAACACGGAGCGCTCACCTTCGAGGCTAAGATTTGTGTCCTGTTGGGCAAGGGGGAGTCACTGCAGGCTTTAAACCAGGACACGAACTTCCTAACCCGGCTTCTTCTTTTCCAGGCTCCTCTTTGCAGTGTCCCATCCTTCCCTCCCCTTCCCCCAGTCTCCTCTGCCCCCCCTCGCTGAACTTGGCTGCCTCCAGCTCTTCGCCCCGGTGTTCATCTTCTTAGACCTTCTACCCTGCGTCTCCCAGTGGACTCCGCAGGCATCAGCTCCGATGCCGCTTCCTTCCCCAGCTCTCTGGGCCTGAGTCCATTTCCCCACCTCCCATGCTCCTTTGCGTGCCGTGGTTACATCACAGCGGTTCCACCCTGAACTGTAAATGTCAGGGGACTATGTCCCACTTGCTAGGCCAGCAAGGAGCTCATGAGGGCTTCTGTCTGGTTCTTGTTGGAAACCCCGGCACCTGGCACCTAGTAGGCACTCAATAAACATGTACTCACTAAGGGGGTGTTAGGGACTGAATGTTTGTGCCTCCCCTCGACACCTCCCCCCCCCCCCACATTCCTGGGTTGAAGCCCTACCCCAATGTGATGATGGTGTTTGGAGGTGGGGTCTTGGGAGGTAATTTGGGTTAGATGAGCTCAAAAGGGTAGGGCCCTGGTGATGGGATTAGTGTCCTTATAAGTGGAGAAGAGAGACAGCAGCCCACCCTGCCACTCGTGTGAAGGCTCAGTGACTAGATGTCTGTGGGCAACCAGGAAGCTCATCGTCGCCAGAAGCTGGACCTGCGGGCATCTTGGCCTTGGACTTCCAGCCCCAGTGAGGAATAAATGTTGCTACATCGCCAGCCTGTGGTGTCTGGTTATGGTAGCCAGAGCTAAAACAGGGAAGGGAGGAGGCGAGAGGGGGAAGGAGGAACCTGGTGTAAGAAAGGCACCAACAGTAACTGAACGAATGAATGGGCACAGGGATGCTGAAGCGACTCAGCCCTTAGGACAGACTAGATCCATGCACATCACCTCCAGGCTGTCTCCAAAGGGGAGTGGTGTTGGCCGCGCAGGCAGCCCTGGAGGGACTGACCCAGAGCTGGGGGTGGGGGGTCTCGTTGCGGGGGCCTCCCCGGGACACTGTCGGGGCTGGAGGCCTGGGCGCTTCTCCAGGGAAGGCCTGTCTTCACTGCCAGGCTGGGGTCCTGGTCTAGGAAAGGGGGGAGGAGCAACTGAACTGAATTTGCCCCACGTAGCAGCCTTGCACTAGAAAATACCCCAAATCCTGCTCCAGTTGGAGAAAGTGATCGGTAATGTAAACCCTGAAAAACTGTGAAACCATGAGCTCCGTTCATGAAGGCTCTAAGGAGTTTAGATGGCACCGAAGTCCAGTCACATTCAATGGACGTAGGAAGACCCAGTGGTTCCCAACAGCCAACAATGGGCACATGCGCACACGCGCGTGTCTGTGTGTGTATTTGTGTGCGCGTGCACGTGTCTGTGCTTTGTGTGTGCATGTGGTGTGGAAAGAAGCTACAATGGGATGTGTGTGCATGTGTGTCTGTGTGCACATGTGCCTGTGGAATGACATCACAATGGGATGAGTGTGCGTGCACATGTGAACATATGTGCATGTGTGTGCAAAGTCTGGACATGTGTGTGCACATGTGTGTGCCTGTGTGTCTGTGGAATGAAGGAACAATGTGACGAACTAAGAGAGTTTTCTTAACACTCTGTAATTGGGCATTTTCCCGCCAAATCGCGTCGTAATGGGAAGAAAGAAATCCAATAATGGTCTGACTTTGCAAAGTCTATCTGAGGTGTCTTGCGCATTTTCGTTGTTGAAATGCCAGGCCCTCCATAATTGACGGACTCTGTCTCTACTCATCGTTTTTTGGAAAAAACTCATCTCCTGCGCTTTGGTATAAAAAGCGATATGACGAATTTACTCGTTTCCCACAAAAAATTTATCACTTTGTGGACCAGTAGTTATACCACTGGCTGTACCCAGTGGCCAGACGAGTCTCTATGGAACAAGTATAAAAAGCGTTTTACATAAATGTTAAAGGCACGCCTTAAAATTACATAAGCGCTGCATTCTGAAGTTTATTACATGCTCTTGCAAGCCACTGTCTTTTTAAATTATGATACTTTGTAAACCACTGTGGAATAAGAAGCGAGAATTCTCGTGATCCGTCTACAATGTGTGTTAATGTCCGTTAACTTTTTTTTTAGTTTCCTGCGTAATTTCAAACAGTTTTAGTGGACTGTTGGCAATGTGCATGTCGGAGAACATTCCAGATGTGGCCACTGGTGTCTCTCCAGCAAGAGGACAGCTGCGGGGCCGGGGGTGAGCCAGGTGGCGTTACAGGCCGGGTGACATCTCACCTAAAGGCCCGTCACCGAAAGGCCGGCCCAGCGCCGAGACCTCAGTGCAGAGGCCTCGCTGCTCCCTGTGGGACCTGGACTTGCAGTGTGAGCCGGGGCTTCCTGTCACCAAACTTGTTGTCCTTTTGAGGGAAACACAATCCCTGAGCCGGGAAGAGTATGCAAATCAGGCGAACAGTGGTGGCCCTGTGAGTCCTTGTCTTATGCAAATCTCCTGCTGAGATCAATTAGTCACCCCGAAACCGCTGGGGGGCCGAGGAGGGAGTGTGGGGTGGGGGCGGTGGTGGTGGGGAACGGGGCTCTGTGCCCAACGGGGATGACACGCCTGACCCTGGCCATCCCGGCTCTGCCCCCGGTGACCCGGCCACGCTGCAGGCCCAGGGGCCCCAGCCTCCTCGGCCACCAGAGGGCGGCACACGCAGGCCCTGGGACCCCAGCATGGACCTGAGTGGCTGAGGGCTGGTGGACCCTCACCACCACACCTGACTGTCCCTTCACTCCCGCTGGGGTACAGTCTGGGGCATGAATGCCACCTTCCTTCAAGGTGGGGACAGGCCTCTCAGCGGGCCTGCAGGTCCCTAGCCACGTGCTTTACCCTGAATGCCTCCTGGCTGGGGGCTCAACTGGCAGAGGAAGAAAAGAGGGGGAAAGGAGGGGGGGAAGAGAGAGAGAGAGAGAGAGAGAGAGAGAGAGAGAGAGAGAGAGAGAGAGAGAGAGAGAGAGAAGAAGGAGGGGGAGGAGGAGAAGGAAAATTAAAGAAAGTTCTAAGTTCTTGGTACAAAATCGGGTTTACAAGTAAATGTATTATTTCGACTTTAATGTTTAAATGGGATCATTTAGACCCTTTCCTTTCATCCAGATGTTACTGGAGCTTCCAGGGAGCCAGCCGCGGAGCGGAGGGTGAGAGGGGTGATAGGGTGAGACGGAGAGCGCCCCGTGAGCGGCCCTGGGAAGCTGCGATAAGCAAATACAGCCGCTCGCTATTGGCTGCCCCTCCCCGCCAGATTTTGACAAATAATCAGATTGAAAATCAGGGAGGGGAAGAGAAGAGGGAAAAAACAACAGAGAGAGAGAGAAAAGGAGAAGTACCTAACTGCAGAGTCTCAAAGGTGACGGCTGGAGCCGACCAGCAGAGAGCGGCTGCGAGGTTCCCAGCGTAGGACGGGGACCGGGACCAGGACGCAGCACCGAACCCGGGACCGGGACAGGTGAGTGCGGAATGGCCCATTCGCACGTCTGACTTGATGGTCCCAGGCAGGCCCCTGGCCCTCGGCAGCTCTGGGACGCTGAGGAGAGGGCAAGTCTTCTGTAGGACGCAGTGTTCAGCCCGGAGCCTGGGGCCAGGGGTGCAAGGAGGCTGCGCCTGCACCGAATGCCTCCACCTTCTCCAAACTCAGTCCTAGGCTCACCCAT
>PVJC01005378.1:19814-59406 GCA_004026665.1 Murina feae
CCCCCCCCCCCCCCCCCCCCCCCCCCCCGTGGCACCCACACCCCAAAGACCCGCCCGCACACCCCATGCTGAGGACCTGAGTGGGGGTCCCGGGAGCCCGTCTTTCCTAGGAAGTGGGAAGGCAGTTCTACCCTGGCGTCCACAGCCCCGGGAAAGGGGAGTGAGGTGCGCTCCCTGCCTGCCGAGGGGAAGGGGCGGGCGGCCGCCGCACTGACCCCCCAGCCTCAGGACAATAGGGCTGTGGAGGGGCCGGTGTCATGGCCTTTGCTACCATTTGGGGGAGAAAAGGTCACGTTGGAGCCCGGGTGCTGGGGAGAGGCGCTAACGCAGAGCTCGTGGGGGACCGCGCACGGACTTGCTGTGGGCGTGTGCCCGTGGCTTTTTTCTGGGGAAAAGTTGAGGGCTTTCAGGAGATTCCGGGTGGGGTGGGGATTCATGGGCGCCTCTGGGCTCGGATCCGGGGGCGGCGGGGAGTGGCACCTGCCCTCCCGGGTGCACTGCCTGCCTGGCGCGCAGTGGGAAGTGTTCACTCGGTGCGTGGCGGGTTCCTTGTCCTTGAGCTGGTGCGGGGTGGGGGTGGGGGCTCTTCACAGAAGGTCTCTTCCAGCTCAGACATTGGGGGGGGGTGCCGGCTTCCCTGCAGGAAGTTCTCGGGGAACCTCAGGGCTGCAGGTGGGGTGCGCGAGGCAGAGGCAGTCAGCCAGCACAGACCAGGTGGCCGCGGCTGTCAGGGGGCTGGGGTCCTAGTGGAGAACACCGGACTCCTAAGGCCCGGGCCATGTCCCCCAGGTCACACACACACACACCTCGGCCAGGGAAATCGCGGGTCCCCTGCGCTGCGAGCTCTCCCCCTTTTACAGAAACAGCTCTGGGCTTAGTCCAGGGCCAGGTTTCCCTTCATGTTTCCAGAAAATCAAACGGGGGGAGGGGGCTGCTTTCGCGGCTAACTCCGGAATGCGCAGGCTTTGCTCACTCGTTTGCTTTCACTGAGATGAAACGTATGTACCGTGACACTGCCCGCTCTCGGTGTGCAGCTCCGTGGCACGGCCATCCACTTACAGGCGCTTCCTTCACCTGGCAAAACTGAAACTCCGTGTTCATTAGACGGCAACCCCCCCCCACGCCCCTTTCGCCTGCATTTGCCTACTGCAGGCACTGCTAGAGGCAGGACCCTGTGGTGTTTGTCCCGACCTGGCATGTCCCTCGGCATCACGCCCTCGGAGGCAGGGGACAGGACTTCCTTCCCTGTAAGGCTGAGGAACAGTCCCGTGTGCGTGTGGGTCACGCTGGCCCACATCCCTGGACGGGCGCGCGGGTCGCCTCCACCTTCTGGCTCCTGTGGACATGGCTGCTGGGAGTTGGGGTACAAACGTGTGTTCCAGTCCCTGCTTTCAGTGCTTTTGCGGGCACACCCAGACACTGTACTGATTCACCCACTTCTCTTAAAAATCCTCCTCCGAGGATAGTTTTTCCACTGATTTTTAGAGAGAGTGGAAGGGAGGTAGGGAAGAGGGGAGAGGGAGAGACGGAGCGGGAGAGAGGGAGAGAGAGAGAAACATAGATGTGAGAGAGACACATGGATTGGTTGCCTCCCATACGCGCCCCAACTGGGGCCAGGGACCGAACCTGCAACCCAAGTCCATGACCTTGCCTGGGAACCCGTGACCCTTTGGAGCACAGGCTGGGTCCTAACCACTGAGCCACGGCCAGGGCTGACTCACTCGCTTTTGACATTGCATTCTCTGAACCTAGGAAGAACCCTTTGGGGATGCCTTCCAAATTTCAAAGAAAAGTAATGACTGCTCCCCCCGCCCCCCCAGATGCCCCGGGCTCACTTCCCTCACCCAGGCTCCTTCATGGAAAGGGTTGTGTTTGTTTGTTTGTGTTTCCCCTTAAGCCGCGTCTTTAAACATAAAGGAAGTCTGAAGGCAGCGGCTCTGAGAAAAGCAGCGTCTTACCCAACCTCCCAAAAGGGGAACCCGGGACGGCTTCTCGTCCAGGTGGGCAGCCCCGCGCTGGCGGCAACGGACGCGCGTGGGATCTCAGCAAAGGGAAGTGTGGAAACCTTAGTCCAACCGTCCCTGAGAGAGAGGACAGCCAAGGCCCAGGTTGGCAGCTAATGATGCCAAACTCAGGGTCACAAAATCAGACGCGGCCCCACGGGTGACGCCTGGGGTGTGGAAATCACAGGCTGCTGCTCCGCCACCTGGAAGTCGGGGTGCGGGGCCCCCCTTCAGGGCTCTCGGCCGAGGTTCTGATTCAGGGCTGGGGCCCTCCGCTGGAGGGGCTCTGGGGAGATGCTAACCGTGAGCCTCTTTCCGGAGCTGATACCATCAGGCTCTGTTTTATGAAGAAACCGTGCTCTTTCACAATCTCTGCTCTCAGCGCCTCGCACGCCGTGAATCAGAACGGTGTGGCTGTTCATTAACGACCTGCCAGGTGCCTGGTTCCTGTTTTCTTTTTTTTAAAGCTCAGCTCACAGGGGCCAGAAGGAAGTTTCTCTGGTGCCCGGGCCCACGGGAGCTCCTGAGCCTGAGAGTGCCCTGGCCTGTGTCCTGGGCCTTCCCGGGCTCCGAGCCCGAACCCCAGGGGAGACCAAAGCTTCCCAGAGGAGGTCGGTTCTCCCCCGGCCTCTCGCCAAGCTCTCCAGGGCCAGACACGGGACTCCGGGTTCTGGAAAAGATGCAAAGATCCGGGGTATTCACCGTTCCCCGCTCCTGCCCCAGCAAGCGGCCTCTCCATCTCCAGGAGGCTGGCTCCCTGGGGGCTGTAAGGACCGCGATGGACCGTGATGCGATGCTGAGCGCTGGGCCGAGGGCAAGTCCCACCGGACAGGCGCTGAGAGACCCCGGCAAGCCACTTTCCTCTCCCAGCCTCAGTTTACCCTGTGGCCCAGGAAAGCAATCGCTGCTTCCCTTGTCCTGTGGGTGTGGGATCTGATGACAGTGCACCAGGGAGCTCTCAGCCCTGTCCCATTTCCTCCTTGCCTGTCAGCTTAGGTCCCTCCGTGCGGAATAAGTGGCCACCTCACCCCCCATTCGGGTCTGGCTGTCTGCCTTGGGATCCGAGTCCACCTCTCAGCCTTGGATTCTCCTCTATAAAATGGGGGAACAGTGACTTGGTTCACAGGGCGGATGAGCAGAGCTGAGACTAAGCAGTTGCCTGCCTTTGGTTCTAGCTGACTCACTATGAAAATACTACATAAATACACACACACACACACACACACAGAGCAGGGCCCCGGGGGGCTCCCCCAAAACAAAGGGCATATATAGGGGTCTCCACTCAAGTGTCTGAGTCTGGCCTCGCCAGCGCGTTCCTGATGCCGAGAAGGAGAAGGGGAGAAGGGCTGCAGAGCCTGGTGGGGTGGAGGGCGGAGGCAGGAAGAAGACTGTCCCCGGGAGATAAGGCTGCGCGGGCTGCCGGCGAGCCTGGGAGGACAGAGGCCAGGCGAGCCCTGTGAGGCCCAAATCTGAGAGCTGCCCGGACAGCGTGGCTCAGGGGTTGAGCGTCGACATATGAACCGGGAGGTCACAGTTCAATTCCCGGTCAGGGCGCATGCCCGCCGGTTGTGGGCTCCATCCCCAGTGTGGGGCGTGCAGGAGGCAGCCGACCCATGATTCTCTCTCGTCATTGAGGTTTCTAGCTTTCTCTCCCTTCCCCTCTGAAATCAATACAAATAAAATATTTAAGGAAAGTCTAGAGCTGGACAGACCCCAGAGCCTTCAAGCCCACCCCCCTCATTTCAGAGCCCAGAGCGGGGGGAGGGAGCCCTCCTGTCGCGTCTCCCCTGGGTGAGAGGCTCAGCGCTCCCTGCAGCCCAGGCTCCACGCCGGCACTCCACATGCCTGTTTGTAATAAATGAAGGTCTGTTCTTGCCAGCGATCCCAGGACACCGGGCTGGGCACAGAGGCATACAGCAAGGAGGGCCAGGCCTGGGCTGCCCCAGGCAGGGTGGCCACTGCCCAAACTCCTGACACCGCTGGGTGGCTCTGGGCACCATTGAGGGTCCCTCTTCTGCCTGGCTGGGGGGGGGGGCACCCCCTTGGAGGCTCCCTGGGTTTGCTCTGAAGGCAGAGCTCCATGCTGGCCTATCTCCATCCTCCAGGGCGCTGCCGGCCGCGCCTTATCGCCAGCCCTGGCTGTGGTTTAGAGCAGGCGCCATCCCTTTCCCGCGCTTGGCCCTATCACCCCTGCAGCCCGGGGTGGGGGTTGGGGGGGTTCCTCCTCTGAGACCTGAATGCCCCAGCTTGCAGAGAAGGGAACAGGCCCAGGGAGGTTAAGGGCCGGCCCCAAACTGCACAGCAGGTGAGCTGAGAGGCAAAGCCACGAGCATCTGGCTCCATAACGTGGGCTGAGAGAACCTCTTTCCGTGGCCTATCCAACCAGGACCCAAGCGCGGCTTCCAGGTGTGGCCCACAGGGCGTCCCACACAGAGACCTCTGCCTTCCTTCTACGGTCCAGGGCGCTCGGGGCTCGGGGCGTGCGGCAGCAGCATGCCAGCCTGGGTTCTCCAGAGGTTGGTGTGCTCATTTCCTGCATTAGGACTGATAGTTGCCATAACCAAGTGCCACAAACCAGGTGGCTTAAAACAGCAGGACGGTATTCTCCCAGGTTCTGAAGTCTACAGAACCAGAACCAAGGCGCCAGCAAGGCCGGTTCCCGCTGTGGGTTCCCAGGGAGTGTGTCTCGCGCCTCTCTGGGGACCACCAGCACTCCTTGGCTTGTGGCCACATCACTCCAATCCTTGCCCCCACCTTCACCTCCACCTCCACACGGTGGCCCCAATCCAGTACAAACCCTAATGTGATCACATCTGCAAAGACCCTACTTCTAAAAAAAAGGTCATGTTCACAGGGTCTGGGTGGACGAGAACTTTGGGGGGGACACTGTTCAACCCAGGACAGGGGGTTCTGACTTCAGGGGGAGGCTGTCCCTCTCACCGCGCTCACCTCTCCCCTGGCAGGTACGGGGCACACGCCGACCATGCCTCGCTCCTTCCTGGTGAAGAGCAAGAAGGCTCACACCTACCACCAGCCCCGCGTCCAGGACGATGAACCATTCTGGCCTCCGGTCCTGAGCCCGGGTGAGTGACAGCACAGGCTGGGCCCCCGCTGTACCTGGGCCGCATGGGACAGGGCTGCAGCAGCTCACCCCTCTCCAGGTCTGGGCACAGGGGACCTGTCCCTGCTGGCTGGCTGGCTGAATGAATGGATGAATGAATGCATACACATGCCCATCTCTCTGAGCCCTGGGGGACAGGAGAGCTCAGCATGGAGCTGGTCGGTAGCTGCAGATGAAGGCGTGTGGGTCTCAGACGGGGCCCGACCAGGGCTGGGGTTGGGGCTCTGAGGAACCCAGACAGTCGGTCCAAGAGTTCTCCAGGGGTCTCCTCTGGCCTCCAGCCGCTCCCCCTCTGGGCAGAGCCAGGCACCTCTCTCTCCGGGCCCCTCCTCCTGGGGAGCAAGTCTGCCCCCTGGGTCCTTCCCAGGGCTGCGGCCAGGGGCGCTGAGGACCTTGTCTTGTACAGTGGCCAGCGACCAGATCCCGAGCAGCCACCCTGTCCTCGGCACCCTGCTCCCGGGCCCGCGCATGGACTGGCCCGACCTCAAAAGGGAGCCGGCACTAGAGCTGGACCAGAGCTGGACCAGGATGGCCTCGGCACCAGGTACCTGCCCACGGCCCCGCCACTCCCCAGTGTGTGCGGGGGTGGGGGGACCTCTGAGTCTGGAGTCAGGGCGGATGAACAAGGCCCCCTGGATGCTGGGCTCTCGGGCTTCTGCATGGAGCCTCCTTAGTGGGACCTCATTTCCGGATGAGGAGTCGGTGTGGGGATGAGGGAGCCGCTGGAGGGCTGATAAGTGGGCCCGGTGGGCGCGTGGGGCTTACACACTGACCCCCTCAGCACAGGGGAGAGGGTGGGCGCCCTGTGTGTAAATCCATCACCACCAGGTACGTGTCCCTCTCTCCACAGAGGGTCCTGCTGGGACGTCCCACCCCCAGGACAGTGACTCGCCAGCCTCCAGCTCCCCTCCGCTCTACAAGCCCAGCTTCTGCTGGGACGCCCTGGCCTCGGCCTACAGCCACAGCTACCGGCAGGCCCCCTCCACCATGCAGTCCGCCTTCCTGGAGCGCTCTGTCAGTCTGTACGGCAGCCCCCTGGTGCCCAGCGCCGAGCCGCCCTTGGACTTCAGCCTCCGCTACTCGCCGGGCCTGGACGCGTACCACTGCGTCAAATGCAGCAAGGTGAGCGCCCGTCCAGGCCCCAGCTGGCAGAGTGGGCACTGCGGGTCCCCTGGTGGGATCAGGGCCTCACAACCTTGTCCTCATCACCAGTCCTAGAGCCCTGACCGTGTGCCCAGCCCTGTGCTGAGCACGTGACATGCATGAACCGGGGGAGGCGGACGCAGGTTCAGAAAGGTTGAATCACTTGCCCAAGAGCACACAGCAAGGAGATATCAGAGCCAGGGGCAAACCACTAGGCTGCCTATTCAGCTCTAGAAAGGGCGGCGAGGGGCCTTCCAGACCCCCCAGCCACACTTTACAGACGGGAAACCCAGCCACAGAGGGAAGGGACCCCCAGCGCCTGCTCCCTGGCGGCTTCATGTGCTGTCCCACCCCCAGGTCTTCTCCACCCCACACGGGCTGGAGGTGCACGCCCGTCGCTCCCACAGCGGGACCCGGCCCTTCGCCTGTGACGTCTGCGGCAAGACCTTCGGCCACGTGGTCAGCCTGGAGCAGCACACGCACATCCACTCGCAGGTGGGCAGCCGCAGCCAGGACCCCCTCCCTCTGCGCTCCTCCCGGGAGGCCGGGGGGGCAGGGGGCGGCTACGGCTGGCCTGTCACCTTGCCCCTGAGGGTGACTGGGGGTCCCTTGCTGCCTGCTGCCCTCATCTGAGTCTCCAGTGCCCACTCCTAACACATTCACCCCCTGACGCACAATTGCGAGAGGCTTTGACCCAGGCTGGCGGAGGGGCAGCAGGGTGTCTGTGAGGCTCAGAAACCCCTGGGGGTCAGGACAGGAGTCCTCGCTTTGAGGCTCTGAGTCAGGCTTCCTGTGTGTCGGGTCCCATCAGCCCTCCCTGAGGCAGGAGCCCCTTCTTCGGGATCCACCTGGCAAAGCAGCCGCACTGACCTGAGTCGCTGGCCCTGGGTCAGGTCGAGAAGAAGGAAGTTTCGCGAGCGTTGCGTTCGCGAGCACAAACCACGGGCCCGTCTCCACCTGTAATCCTCCCGACCTCTGAGGTCATCACCGCTCCTGTTCCATGTGCAGAGGAGGAAACTGAGTCTCAGGGAGGGTAAACTGAGTCTCAGGAAGGGCTAGTAAGATGCAGAAGCCAGAAGTAGGCCTCAACATCAGACTCCACCGACCTGCACACCCATGGCCATCCCGCCTGAAGGAACTCACTCTGGGTTAAGGGACATGAAATGTGAACCCCTCCCTCCCCCACCCCCAAAAAACACTCCCAGATCAGTGCGTCCATCAGTCCGTCAACAAACATGTCTTTTGTTTGGGATACTGTGAAAGTTACAAGGAAAAATCCCACAGGAGGCCACTTGGCCCAAGCCTCAGTCCCTCCTGGGAGGCAGGAAGGGGGGGGCCCTGAGGCCTGCCCCTCCAGGCCACCCCAACAGAGTGTCCTGTTCCTCAGGGGATCCCGGCCGGGTCCAGTCCTGCGCCGGCGCCTGACCCCCCAGGGCCTCGTTTCCCCCGGCAGGAGCGCAGCTTCGAGTGCCAGATGTGCGGCAAAGCCTTCAAGCGTTCGTCCACTCTGTCCACCCACCTGCTCATCCACTCGGACACGCGGCCCTACCCCTGCCAGTTCTGCGGCAAGCGCTTCCACCAGAAGTCGGACATGAAGAAGCACACCTACATCCACACGGGTGAGGCTGCCAGCCAGCACCACCCGCCCGGCCCGGCACTCAGGGCTACAGGGCCCAGGCAGAGCCTGGGATCCCTCACCTTCCACTGTTAAAAGGTCCCCGCTTTAGGACATGAGATCAGGTTACATGGGGGTGCCACCCCCAACAGGGGGGCTGGAGGCACTGTGTTGCTTAAGTTCACTTACTGCTAATGCATAGAGTTCATTCATTCATTCATTCATCCCTCCACTCATTCACTCACTCCTCGGCTGTTGACCGAGTACCTCTTTTGTACCCGGCTCTGTGCCAGGGGCTGGGTGAGATTGATAAAGCGGAGAGATCCAGCCCCCACCCTAACCAGGGTACAATGCAGCGCGGGGCGGGGAGGTGTCCGAGGGAACGTGGGTTGATCCTGAGATAAAACATAATAAAGTTTCAGAGAACAAATGCAGGGCATTGGGGCACAGACGGCCCTGACGCGGTCCTTGCTGCCCGCAGGTGAGAAGCCACACAAGTGCCAGGTGTGCGGAAAGGCCTTCAGCCAGAGCTCCAACCTCATCACCCACAGCCGCAAGCACACGGGCTTCAAGCCCTTCAGCTGCGAGCTCTGCACCAAGGGCTTCCAGCGCAAGGTGGACCTGCGACGGCACCGCGAGAGCCAGCACAGCCTCAAGTGAGGCCGCGCCCGCCCAGCCCGCCAGCCCGCCCTGCGGCCCGTCACCCGGAGGGAGGCCAGCCTCCTGCGCTCAGATCCCCAGTCTCCCGGGGGCAACACTGCGTGGGAGTCTTGCAGCTTGTTTTGAGACTCACAAAACTGCTGTGTGACTTTGGGCAAATCGCTTTCCCTCTCGGGACCAATAGCTCTCCTGCTGTAAAGTGTGGGAGCTGGGTTGGGTCTTTTCTGAGCTGAAGGTAAAATAACTTGGGTGCCTTCCCAGGGCACAGCCCAGAAGGCTAGAGCAGTCCCACGTGGACAGTGATGCCGAGATCAGACCAGACCCACAGAGCTGGGACCCACAGAGAATCCTCTCGGTGCCTTCTGTCCTCAGTGCTGGGTCTTCAGGGGGCCTCTTTCAGGCTGCCAGATGGTCAGAGCCACCTCCTTTCCTGGTGGGATGCCCTGCACCCCTCTGCTTCAGCCAGACCTGCTGGCTACCCCCCACTTCTGACCGGCACTCAGCTGGGCTTCGGTCTGCCCTCAGACCCCCAGGCTGGAGAAACCAGCAGTTATTGCTGCCAAAAGCCTGTTCCCCTCAACTGCTGTAAATGGAAATAAAGTCACAGATTTATTTACATCTGACCAGCATTTATTAAGTGCCTCCTGGGTGCAAGCGACCCCCCTTTGGGAGGGGGTGGAGGAGCTTTGAAACGCAGAGGCAGCTACGCAGTGGCCCTCAGACAGCTTGGAAGCTGAAGTCCAGGCCACATGGAAAGGGCTGGAGCAGAAGCACTGGACGCCACACGGTGTGACAAGGTCACAGGTCCTGTAGCCGAGGCTGTGTCCGTTTCCTGTGGCTGCTGCCACTAGTCACCACAAACTCTGCAGCTTCAAACAACATAAGTTTATTCTCCTACAGTCCCAGAAGTTCAGAAACCCAGTGAGTCACCCAGGGCTAGACGCAGGGTGTCACGGAGTGCACCCCGCTAGCGGCTCCAGGGTAGGTGGCTTGCTCTGACTTCCAGAGGCCACGGAGTCCTGGGCTTGTGGCTGCTGCCTCCAGCCTCAAAGCGCATCAGGCTGACCTCTGCCTCCCCTCGCGGCTCCCCCGCCATCACCTTCCTGCCTCCCTCCCGAAAGGACCCTGCTGATCACCGGGGGTCCACGTGATCACTGGGGTCCACGTGATCACTGGGGTGGGCTGAGCAATGGCCCTCAAAGATGACATCCACGTCCTGGTCCCGGAGCCCGGGAATGTGGGTGCATATGGCCAGAGGGGCTTTGCGATGTGATGGAGGGAGGCCTGGCGCCGCCCTCGCCAGCTGTGGACTTCAGGTGAATGCCTCTGCTGTAGGCGGTGAGCATAGCGATCCATTCCTGGGGGTCGTTGGGAAGACCCGAGACCAGGTGTGCGCGGCAGTGAGCAGGCCCAGCGCAGGGCGAGTACCAGGCCGGCTCGAGTGCCGCCCTCCGTGGTCACTCCCGTCCGAGGTTCTTCCACCTCCGAACCCTGAGCTCCTGGGGCTCCTGCTCACAGCTCAGGACTCCCGAGCCCGCCCGGTGGTTGTCTATGGGTAGCTTTCCCTTTGCTAGAAGGTATTTCTCTGGGCTCGAGCTCTCTGCACCCAGCCCAGGCCTGGCCCAAGCAGTGGACACCTCTAACTGAGCCACTTCCAGGTGCTGAGCGGAGCCCAGGGCTTCCACACACTGCCTCTAACCTGTGCCACGCTCCCATTTTACAGAGGGGGCAACTAAGGCTCAGAGAGGCAGGCCAACGTGTCCAAGGTCACACAGCGGGCGAGTGCAGAGCTGGGGTCAGGATATCCGATTCCAAGCCCTTCGGGTCTCCATTTACCTTTCCTCCCAATGACACCCGGAGGTGTTTCCTCGAGTCCTTGCCTCTGCTGGGCCCGCACGCGGTGCCCAGGCCGCTGGGGACCGGGGACTCCCCGGCTCTGGATGTGGCTGGGCCGGACCCCGGCCTATTTCATCCCTATTTACCTTAGCCAGAATTCCCCTGAACAAACCTGTCGGAGGGCGTGGGGTGGGGCTGCACATTTGCATGGAGGTGGGCAACCTCCCCGCAGCCTCCCAGTTCCCGTGCTGCAGGCCTGGCTCTTGCAGCTGAAGGAGAAGGGCCTCTAGCAGCCAGTGGCCGGAGCCAACAAGGCTGGAGACCTCCATCCTCCTCCTGTCTGTGAGGTGGTGAAGCCCATGCAGGGGTAGGGACTTGCCCAGAGCCACCTCGTGGGATAGGCCTGCAATGGGCTTCCTGACCCCCCGGTGAGGGGCCTTGCCCTGCACCTTCTAGATCTGGGGAAGTGGGAGGGTGGGTGCTGGACACACACACACACACACACGAGCTGCTTTGCATGTTCCTTGTTTGCTAAACAAAACCACAGCAATACCAGGATTTCAGCCACTTCTGCGCAGGGCGGGCCGAGAGCGAGACAATGCGCCTTTCTTCACGCGCCCAGGTTGAGGGTGATGAGGATTTAGCCTGTGGGCACCTCCACTGAGTGTCCACACGGTGGGCGGGGGGCAGGGGGCACTGCAGCCTCAGAGCAGCGAAGGCTGGGCCCCATCTGCATGCTACAGAGAAAGGGGGCCCGTGTGTGCGCGGGTATGGGGGCGCTCCGTGGAATCTGCTTCTCCTCTCCGCTCACAACAGAAGCAGCCGCCGTGGGGTTGGGGGCTGCATGGAGTGCACCCTGCTCCTCCCCCTCCGGAAGGGCAGGCGTAGCCACTGGAGGAGACTCTCAGAGGGCCCAGCCTACAAGCCCGTGCAGTTCTCAGGCTGCGAGCTGAGCTGGCCCTCAAATCCTGCCCCTTCCTGAGGATCAGAGCCTGCTCGGCCCACTGGGATTTGGTGGCCCACTGGTGGGTGCGGTGGGGAGCCCCCCACTGTGTGATTGGAGGGGGTTCGACTGTCTGTTCTCTGCTTCTCATCCTCCCACTTCCTCCTGCCTGGACTCCCACCACCCAAGTCGTGGTGTGTGAACTGGGAGGCAGTGTCCAGCCTGAGAAGAGGACATGGCTTCCCTCGGGACACCACAGAAGGAAGGCAGTGGCCCAAGTCACACCAGTCACAGAGCCTGTTAGCGCCTGTCACACGGAATCCGGGTTTTCTGACCCCCAGGCTAGGGGCCTTCCCAGCAGGGCTATAGGGGTGGTTGCACGATGCCAGGGGACCCCGTTTATATGGAACAGGGTGTGACTGCTGGCCTCTGAAGGTGAATGGGGAGAGGGGGACTGTCGCATGCCTCGGATGGCCGCACTGATCACAATGCTAAGGGCTGGCTGGGTGTGGGCGGGGCCATGTGAGACTTCAGGAAGGTGCCGGGACTCAACCTGGAGCTTCGATGTACTCATCAGCAAGTAACAAAACCAGTATTTTACCATTAAACAAACTGGCCACATCAGGGAGCAGGATGCAACCTCTGAATTACTTTTGGGAGAAAATGTCCCATCAATGGGAGCAGCTTCAGGCTACATCCCCAGCCCATGTGCTCTGTACCCTCCTGCATGGGGGTCACGTGCCCCCCTCAAACAAGTCACACCCCAGCAGGGCAGCCAGGACCCCCAAGCCCAGGACCAGGGCCTCTAAGGGACAAACTGGGAGATTCCCAGAGAAGGTGGCCATGGAATCACTGATAAGGATGGAAATGTGTCTCCAGGGCCGGCCCAGGCCTGGGTGCGTGGCCTAGCCGCCCCAGCCGGGCCCCATCTGCCGCTGCCCAGAGTGGAGAGCGCTGGGAAGGAGCGGATGGCTGGCAGGCCTGGGAGGAGGCAGGGCCTGGATGCGGGGACAGTGGGGGAGCAGAAGGTGAGGGTTCTGGATTATGGAGGAGAGTAGGTGCTATTCTGAACATTCCCTAGAGACCAAACGTGGCTGCCCCGGGGACTGCAGACTCAAGTCCCAGCCCCTGGCCTGGCCTTCACGGTCCTAGACCGGCCCCTACCCGGAGTGGTGCGGGCTACTCCAGAGGGAAAGGTGGGCCGAGGAAGGGGCGTGTGTGTGGGGTGGGGAGAGTGTGTGTGTGGGGGGGGAGGAGAGCCGCCAGAGAATGACCGCCGGAGACTCTGTTCTGGCCAGAAGCTGCGAGGCTGGAAGGACCACGTGCGGCGGGACAGACCACGGCGCAGGGCGGGGCGGCGGAGAGTCTCCTGAAGTCACTGCGGCCACTGACCGCTTTGCAGAGCAGGACCGGAGTGGGGGGGAGGGAGGACATCAGACGGAGCTTTGGAAAGACAACCCGCGTGGGGGCGCGGCGTGGGAGCGCAGTGGGGCCGGGGCTGGAGGCCCGTCCCAGTCAGAGTGACAGCAGCACCTGGTGTCGCTCGCTCCCCACTCAGGCTGCCCCAGGGGGCCCCTCCCCAGGGCGGGAGGGCGCAGAACATGGAAGACGGACCCTCGCTTCCCCGAGGCTCTGGACAAGCAGCCAAGTCCTGCCATTGCTCACCTCGTGCTTTGCCCACGGTGTTCCTTCCCCGAGCCCTGGAAGCCCAGCTCACGTACACAGATTCTCCACGTGTGCTCACCCTGCGCTCTCCGTTCTGCTCCTCGGAATCCGAGTCGAATAGTCACGAGTGGGCACAGCGAGCAGCTACAGAGCCGCCTTCTGAAACGCGTGAGGGGAAGCACTGGAACATCCTAAGCTCTCGCGAGAGGAGACTGGCTGAGTGGCCCAAGATGCGCCATCTTGAACTCTCGCGAGAGGAGACTGGCTGAATGAACAAAGATGCGCCATCTTAAACTCTCGCGAGAGGAGACTGGCTGCATGATCAAGGGTCTGTCCACACAGGGTCCGAGTGGCCACGGGAAGGACGGGGCGGGCTATCCAATGACCTGGCGCTGTGTGGAGTGAAAAATACTGTTTCTCGATAGAGTGCGGTCCTGCGAGAACAGCATCACCTACTCCTGCAGCTGCAGAGAAGCAAACCTGAAGGAAGGAAGGCCAGCCACGGGAGGCAGCTGCTTTGGTGGCCAGGAAGGAGGGCTGGGTCTCCCTCTCCATGCTGTCTGCGAACGAGACTTGGATTGTGTGTGTCTTTTTTTACTAAAAAAAAACGTTTGAAGAGAAAATAGATGTTGCAGAGCAAATGTGTCAACAGAGGAAGCTGTCTGTGATATCGTAAGAGAAAAGTGGTTTAAAAATCACTATACGCCGTACGATTCCATTTTGTTAGCTGCAAACACGGGGACGGAAGCCGCGGGATGAAGAGCAGCGTATCAGCAGTGGCCGAGGACAGGGGCTGTGCGTCTTGGTCTCCTTGTTTTTCAGGGTGTTTGTTGTGTTTCTCTGCAGTGGGCACACACGATAACATTATCAGGGGCGATGAATAGGCTCCCTCTGCACAAACACCATTTCCCTGCCTTGCCTTGGCCTCTCAGCCCCTCCCTGCAAGCGGCTGGCCTCCAGGATCCCGTGGGTGTCCCGTGGGCAGGTTCCTTCCTCCTCCATGGTACTGGCTGGCCTGTCCGCTGTACCCCAGCCCCTGTACCCCTCCCAGCAGGTGCTAGGCGGAGCCCAGCACCTAGCAGGTCCCCAATAAGTCTAAGATGAACATACTACCCCCTCCTTGGCACGTGGGACAGGACCCCTAAGGTAGAACCCTGCCTTGGGAGCAGTGGGGTGCACACTGGCTTTGAGGAGGACTGGTGTCCCGCTGCCATCGGGCCCCAGACGGGAGCCAGGCAGGCCCAGGGCTCCATGGGGGGCTGGAGGGGTGCTGGTGCAGGAAGGCAGGAGGAGGGAAATCTGAGGCAGGGGCTGTGCTGAGCGGCGGGCTCAGGTTTGGCCTGATAAGTTTATCACAGGGTGCCGGCTGCCAACCGTCAGCATGGAGCAGGCCGGCGGGAGAGGCTCTGCCGATAGCGCCTTCCCAGTGTTATCAGCGCCCGTGCTCACAGCGCGGGAAAGGGGGAGCCAGAGCGAGACACTCCAACCACTTCACTCCAATGACAGAGCTCGGAGAAAGAGGCCTCTGAGGTTTCTTGGGGGGACCCTCCACATCCCAGCCGCAGGAGCCCCTGCGGCGGGGAGTAAGGCCCCTCGGGCTCAGGCCGGAGACCCCATTTCTCCCAGTCACAGCCTCCAGACCAAGGAGTGGGGCCCATGCGTCCCTATTTTTCTGCAAGGCCAGAGAAAACGTCCCTTTTTCTAGAAGGTTCCCCACCCCAGAACTCAGGAGGGAGCCTGAGGACGAGGCCAATTCCCCACCTTCGTCCAGCCAACCTCTCCTCTCCCTGCCCTGTGGGGGCCTCCCCAGTGCCCAGCCTGGCACCTGGCACTGTCCCGGGTCATCCCCCGGGAGGGAGGCGGGCGGAGACAAGATCACCCTGCCTTGCCAACGAGGAAACTGAGTGTGAGTGAGTGTAGAGGAGGTGCAGACTGAGTGGACGTGGGAGGCCAGGCCTGGCAGCCACCCCCAGCCCCGGAGGCCCTGCAGGAAGTGCGTGATCGCGAGGGGCGCCTCACCTGGGCCCACGCACAGCCACAGGCAGCCTGACCTCGGAGGTGGACACCACCTGGCGGAGGGAGGGGACCCCAAGGTCTCGAGAGTTATCTTGGGGATGGAGGGGCCTCATGGTGGATTTTAAAAATTCCTTTTTCTAGACCTTTCCTGGCTTTTCCCTGATTTTTATAATAAAATGTGGAGATTTGTGCTTGGGGGGAGGGGGGGAGGATGTGTATAGAGAAGGGTGATTTGTTTAACAGGGAGAGAAGGAGAGGGTCCCCAAGCGTCCCTGGTTGCCAGGGGCGCAGCCAGGAGCAGTCTGCAGGCACCCTTCGGCCCAGCCTGGGGCGCGAGCAGAGCTCAGGCCTGTGGTGTCTGCAGAGCGGACAGTGTGACCCCCAGAGTCCCGTGTGACAGGCCCAGGACACTTCCAGGCAGAAAGACCTCCCTAAAGGGCTGGAAAGCATTCCTTCATTCATCAACTCCCTTTGTCCAGTGCCTGCCACGTGCCAGGCGCCATTCTAGGTGGTGGAGATGGTGTGGTCCTGGGGAAAACAGACAAAATGCCCTCCTTCTCGGAGCAGAGGAAAACGGGCACAGCCAGGGAGACCTGGTGCGGGGAAGGGAGCCGCGTCCACGTGGGGATGGTCTACGTGGGTGGCCAGGGTGAGCCTCGCTGAGAAGCAAGAGAGGGAGGGGAAGGAGAGAGTCCTGGATTGCTGCGGCCCCCAGCGGCATTCAGGACTTCCTCTGGGCCTCAGTTTCCCTGGCTGTAAGATGGCACCTGTGGTCTTCAGAACTCTCTGGATTAGTCCGCATGCTCCAGGGGCCCCCAAGACGCCCGTTGCAACTTAGATCTCCGCTAGCTGGTCATTACTGATGATGAGCCAGTATTTACTCTTTGTTGAGAGCTTATGAAGGACCAGACAGCACTGCAAGCATGTTATGCAAGTGAACTCGCTGAAGGAGGCATTATTCCCATTTTCCTGATCAGAAAACTGAGGCCAGAGAGGTTAAAGCACTTGGTAGGTCCACACCTCTTGACCCTGACCCGCTGCTCTGTCCACACATCACACACAAATACATGTAGATGTTGTTCTTTTCATTGCCAATGGCTCTGACCTTGGTGTACAGGCCCAAGCTGGGTCCTCTGTGCCATCACGGGGTGCACAGAACTGGGCCACATTGCAGGGGCTGCGCCTGCTGACAGCTGGAGCCACAGACGCCAGGCTGAGGCTCGGAGCTATTTCTGCTGAGGGTGACTTGGGACTTCCTCCCGGATCTCTTAAAAATAACAGGGTTATCGGGTGCTCAGGCTCCTTCCTCCACGCAAGGAACCCTGACATGATTTCTGGGGAAGGCCGGAGCCCCCAGCCACTCTCGCCCGGTGAAGACTTATCTCTGAGCTCAGCTGGGCAGGAAGGCAGCGAGGCAACCACCGTGGGCAGCTCTTCCTGCCCCGGAGCCCCTTTTGGGAGCAGCAGGGGATGTGGCCACTGACTCAGGGGTGTCAATCACCCCTGTCCCCAGGGTTGCGGTTGCCCATCACACTCTGAGGGGAATCAGAAATCAGGGGGCAGAAGCCTCTGCCAGGGCGGGCTGACCTTAGCTCCTGGGGCCCCCGCCCCCTGCACTCAGCGTGACCCTGTCTCTGTGCCTGGCCCACGGGGAGGGGGGGGCCCGCAGAGAGGGGCCTTGGGCGGCCCGCCTACCTGCTCTGGGGATGTCTCCCACCTTGCAGGTCCCAGATGTTCAGGCCAGATATAGGCGACTCCCCTCAGGGTTGTGAGAACCTCAGGACCCTGTTCAACAAGCATATGCTGGGTGTGCACCCGGGCCAGGCCACCCAGGGGACACTGGGAAGCTGGGAGTCACTAGCCCAGCCCAGGGTCAGGGAATTTTCCGGGAGGAAGCAGACTCTGAAAGATGAAACTAGCTGGACCTGTCAAAAGTGAGGAGGGCAGCCCCACGCCAAGAAAGCAGCAGGTGCAAAGGCCCTGGGGCAAGCTAAGGCCCCAGTCTGCCACTCCGCTCCATCCTGAGGGGGAACCGTGGGGGCTGCAGCACGCCACTGTATAAGGCAGGAGGACCTACTGGAGTCCCTGTTCACTCCATTTGCTGCTGTCTCTCAGGACCCCTGCAGTCCAGTCCCCAATGGCTGAGAACACACCACCAGCGGCCCAGCCTGACACCACGGGGGGCCAGGGGAGGCTCTGAGCTGAGTCCCCAGCGGCTCTGCAGAACAATCTTAGCTGGAAACCGTCACAGCGGGTTTCCTCTCAGTACCCCTCAAGCCTCAGACTTATCTCCGCCCCCAGCTGCCTTGCCCCCAGCCCCTCCAACCACCTCCCCCCATGATTCA
This sequence comes from Murina feae, assembly GCA_004026665.1. Lineage (NCBI taxonomy): Eukaryota > Metazoa > Chordata > Mammalia > Chiroptera > Vespertilionidae > Murina > Murina feae. The sequence goes on from PVJC01005378.1 coordinate 37,162, forward strand.
GCAAATCTGCCCTCTCTGGGGGGAAACAAGGGGAAAAATCACAATGTCAGATTACAGAGCCAACTGTAGGGCAGCCCCGGGCTGGGAGATAAGGGGCCGCTCCTCCCAGCCCCCCTGGCAGATAAACCTGGAGGAGGGCGGCTGCAGGTGCCCGTGCCAGCCTGGCCTCCAGGAAGTCCGGCGGGGGGCTGGCCGTTAGGTGGCCCGGCCACCAGGCCACCGTGCAGCAAGCCAGGCAAAGAGGAAGCACCCCTGGAGGGCACTGGTGTGGCCATCCCACCCCCACCCCGAGGGAGAAAGAGAAGGGCGGGGGCTTCTCAGAAACTCGCAGGGAGGGTGCCCATGGGTGCCCTCCACCCCGCCCTCTGCAGCTGGGCCTGCAAAGGCTGGGCAGGGCCTGAGGTGCTGAGGGCGCCATTCTCTCAGAAGAGGGAGTGGGAATGCACCCCAGCCCAGGAGCCTCCAAGGCCGCTCAGCACTGGGCCCTGGGGTGTGTGTGTGGGGGGAGGGTGGGGGGATCCTGGCCTCCAGGCTAGAGTCTAGCCTTTGGGCCCCAACTCTCCTCAGGCCCTGGGCACAGAGGAGCTGAGAGCAAGGCCTGCAGGCTTTCCTGCTGGCAGAGGCGGGAGGGCAGAGTGATGGGTTTGAAGTCAGCCTTGTGCAGAGTTCTGTCCTTCTAGGCAGTCGTCTCTCTACTGGCCCCCCAACCCCCCTTGTCTATAAAATGAGTGACCTCTCCCCCCGCCCCCCACACACACACACAGGGCTGCCCTGCGGTATAAGGCGCACACGGCAGCCTGGAGCGGCCCAGTCTCTGGTCTCCGGCTCCAGGGCTTGCGGTCAGGGTCAGGTTGGAATGGGGTGGCTTGCGCCCGGGCTAGGTGTCCGGGAGCCTCTCCTGCTTTATCTGGGAAGCTTTCTGAGGCCAGGCCCAGAGGCCCTGAGGGTGTGGCGCAGCGACGGGGAGTGTGTCCGTGGCTGGGGAGCCCCTTCTTCTGCAGGGGCCTCCAGATGCAAAAGGAAGGTGGCTACTCCGACGGGTCCGCAGTCCTCGACCCTGCAGCTTCGAAAAGCGCCACCTGCTCGTTGGCTGTGCTCGCGGGTGCTGAGCCAGGGGCAAGGGAAGCCAGCGGCGGCCGGGTGGGGAAGCAACTACAGTGTCCCCCCACAACAGAGGGCAAACAGCGGGGCCACCACCCGACGGAACCCCATTCCCCCGCGGGAAGGAGGAGCATCTGACAGTCCAGGTGAATAGGATGCTCAGTGACACAGGACTGAGTCCTCTCCTGTGAGGTCCCAGAACAGGCACATTCATAGAGACCGAAAGCCGGAGGGTGGGTGCCAGGGCTGCGGGGACGGGGCGTGGAAAGTTGTTTAACAGGAAGAGTTTCAGTTTGGCAAGATGGAGAGTTCTGTGATTGGATGGGGGTGATGGCTGCACAACAGTGTACACGTACTTTCCATGCCACTGAATCGTACTTAAAAATGGTTAAAGGAGCCCTGGCCGGGGTGCTCAGTGGTTAGAAGGTCAGCCTGCAGACCAGGGGCTTGCAGGTTCGATACCTGGTCGATGCATCTGGATTGCAGGTTCCATCCCCTGCCCCAGTCGGGGCGCATTCAGGAGGCAACCAATCAGTGTGTCTCTCACATCCATGTTTTTCTCTCCCTCCCTCCCTTTCACGCTCTTAAAAATTAAAATAAAATAAAAACTGGAAAAATATCCTCTGACGAGGATTAACAACAAATGGTTAAAGTCGCCACTGTTCTATTTTATCGCCATGAAAAAAACAGACGGTGGCTCCATGTGACCTGGATGTTCCCCGAACAAAGGCCTAAGAGCCAGAGCCCAGCCCAGACAGCTCCCAGCCCCGGGAGAGAGCGCAGGAAATGCCCTCGACTGAGGCCCAGATGCGGAGCCCACTCGAGGCTGGAGCAGGGAGGGAGCCCCAGGGCTGCGTGGGGCACCCAGCACTGGGCACCCACAGGCAGCCGCACCGGCATCCCCGCTGCCTCCTTCCCTTCCAGACAGGCCCTGCCTGCCCCGTCTCCTGAGTGCTGTCCCCCCCGGCAGAAGGGGGTCCCTCATTTCTCCTCCTGCTTTCAGCCCACATGCCCCCTGCCAGGAGGCCTTCCCCTGATGGATAGACTCCTGCAGCTGCAGCCACCCCTGTAGCACTGACCACATTGTCTTTACGCAGCTGTGAGCACCCAGCAAATACACACTTTGCAATGGGTGGGGGAATAGAGTGATGGGTGGATGGACAGATGGACAGCAGACAAATGGATGGGCCTGGCTGCTGCCCACCCCAAGGGGCAGATGCCTGGTGAGGGCCGGGGAGGGGGAGAGGCTGGGCCTTCCTAACCCTCTGTCCAGGACTGTGCATGCAGTTTGGAAGCGCAGCCGTGTGGCTTGAGGACCCCATTGGGAGCTGCACCTGCAGGGCAGCACCCGGCTCCATCTGAGGCCCAGCTCGCAGCTCCCCTGGGCGGCTGGAAGGTCCAGCCAATGCACTCTCCCTTCGGGCTGAGCTTTGAAGAACCTGCCCCCAAGGCTGGTTAATCCGCAGGCAAACCCTGCCCACGGGAATCAGGGTCACGCTGAGCGGGCTGCGAGCCGGCGAGGGGTCCGGTCGGGTGGAAGGACGGGCCGCAGGCGCAGGTCCCAGTGTCCAGGATGGCAGCCTCCTTCTCTCCCTATTCACCTCCCCTCACTCTTTACCTTCCCCAGTGCGTCTCACCTCCTCCCCACCTCCTTGCCTCGGGGTCCCAAGCCTCCCTGTGCCGCAGAGACCCAGGCCTGGCCTGTCTGTCCAGGGGCTCAGGGCCGCCTGGCCGGGAGGGGGAGCGCCCCCTGGTGGCCGCGGCCGCAGGAGGCTGCGGAGGGCGGGAGCGCTGTGGCTCGGGGTGCGGTTCTCGGGTCATTCACTAGCCAGCACCCATTAGGCGTCTGTCCGTTTGTGAAAGGTGCCTATTAGGGGCCAAAGAGACCTCGCCACCATCAGCAATCAGGAGGGGGGTCCCGGAGAGGGGCCTCTTCAAAGCGGGAGGGGGTGCGACACCCTTTCTCAGAGGGCTACCCCGAGATGAAGAGAATGGGGACAAAAGGCATCGAGGCCTGGCGGGAAAGAGGGCGCGGAACCCCAAGGTTAGGAATTTGGGGGGTAGGGGGACAGGACCCCCAGAATCTGTTAAAGGATTTGGGGTTACCCCCTGCAATGGGGAGCCACGCGAGTCTGAGGACGTGAGGGGAGGGATCCGTTTTGCATTTGAGGGAGAGAAGCGCCCCCTGGCGCCTGGGGAGGGGGAGGCATCACGGAGCCCCGCGCAGGTGGTGAAGCCCCATATATAGCCCCGAGGGGGCTGCCCAGCGGCTCGGGAAGCAGCAGCTCCCGGGTCTGGAGCAGGTGCGGCAGGACGCAGCCTGGCCTCCGGGCTCGGAAGGTAAACGGGTGCGGCCCCGATGGGGGAACCTTTAGTGACCGTCTAACAAAATCACAGACACACACGGCCCAGCAGCACCTTCCAGACACCTGGCCCCGCTGGGAAATGACACCAAGCGCTGCCACCTGTTTGCAGAAGGCTGGAAACAACCTAAGCGTCCCTCGCAGAGGCTGATAAGGGAACCCTGGTGCGGCCAGGAGTGGAACAGTGAGCGTCTGTCCGAAAGAATGAGGAAGCCGCGTAGGACTTGATGCGGAGTAATTGCCATGATATATGGTCAAGGGGAAAAGGGAAGGTACAGAGGGGAGTGTCTCCAAGCTACCGCTTGTGGATTCATATTATAATCTGTAGGGTAACCAGTAAAAGGGTAATAAAATGTAATTAGTGTAAAAGAGGAAGAGAAAGGGGAGAAAAAGGAAATAGAAGAGATGGGACAAGTAGGAGATGAATAGTAATGTGAAAGGTTTAAACTTACAGGGTAGGCTCACAGTTGTGAGGACATGAAACAGCTTTATTCTTGTATTATTATCACTGTACTAGAGGCCCGTTTCACAAAATTCATGCATGGGGTGGGGGGTTCCCTCAGCCCGGCCTGTACCCTCTCGAAATCTGGGACATCCCTCTCACCCCTAACTGCTGACCTGCCTGCCTGCCTGATTGCCCCTAACCACTCTGCATGCCTGCTTGATTGCCCCTAATCACCTCTGCCTTGGTCCCTGTCGCTGCAGCTTCATCTGGAAGGATGTCCAGAAGGTCATTGGGCTGTTTGGTCTAATTAGCATATTAGCTTTTTATTGTATAGGATTATTTCCCATATGAACAACTGTAAACCTACTTTTGCCCCACCCTGTATATTGGCCTTACATTAAATACACAACGATTAAATCCTCCAGTTCAAAGACCAAGGATATTAGATCGGAGGTTAGAAAACACACAACTACATCCTGAGACAAGAGATGGGCTTAACAAGGACACAGAAAGGCTGAAAGTGAAAGGATGGAAAAAGACATACGTTGTGAAACCATTAACCAAAACACATCTCTTGTAGCAATATGAAAAAAAAAAACCCACACAAGTTTAGACTTTCCTAGCAACAAAGAGGGGCGTTCCGTGAGAGTTAAAGGGCCACTTCCCAGGATTAGGCAGCACTTCTAAATTTCTATGTACATAACAGGGACCTCAATTACAAACCAAGCAAAACTGACAAAGCTAAGAGGAGAAGCAGGCAAACTGGCAGTCCTAACGGGAAATTTTAACACATTTCCCAGAGAGGGAGAAGGCACACACCCCGGGAAGGATAAAGGACAGTGCACTTGACCCCCGCAAAATACACAGTTTCTTGATTTAACAAGACTGGGCCACAAGGCCAGTCCAAAGAAAGCTTTGAGGGAAGGGTTGACACCGTTCGGAATCGTTCTCTGACTATGGGGGGAATTAAGCTAGAAGTCAACAACAGGAACACAATTTTAAAATCCCCCAATTTTTGGACATGAACCAATAGATTTCAAACAAATTGAAAAAGGTATCACAATGGCTGTTGGAAACATTTTCACCTGAGGGGGATGGGGAGGGGGGAAGGAAGGGGAAATGAGAAGGGGCCCCGATTCCGGTGGTACAGACATGAGGGACCCTTTCAGTTAGGATGGAGGAAATTGTGTAAAACTGATCCCACCATAACAATGAACAAACAGGACGAACTAAAACGATAAAGCTCCTGGGAGAAGGTATTTTCATGAACTTGAGCTAGATTTCTTCGGACACTATAAAAGGGACCTGGTAGTAAAGGGAGCAGGCTTCTGAGGTCCCGGCAACACATGTTCTGTTACTTGACCTGGGCTGTAGATACACAGGTCTGGCCACCTGGGGCGATCCACCTCCCCCCACTTTGTTCCCTATAGTTTTGTTTTCTGACACTTGATCACTGCAAGAGTTTTTAAATATATATATATATTGATTTCAGAGAGGGAGAGAGAGATAGAAACATCAATGATGAGAGAATCCTTGACTAGTTGCCTCCTGCATGCACGCCCCCCACTGGGGACTGGGCCCACAACCTGGGCACGTGCCCTGACCAGGAATAGAACAGTGACCTCTTGGTTCATAGATCGATTGTCAACCACTGAGCTAGGCCAGCTGGGCTGTAAGAGCGTTTTTATAAAATTTGAGCCAAACTGACAATTGCCAGGAAGCAAGATCTCAAATGCTCTGGAAGGTAACAGTTTTGCAGTTTTTTCTTTCTCCCCATCACCAACATGCCCTTTCTTTTACGCATTTGAAATTAAGGGACGAAGGTGGGAGAAAGTAAGCGGGAGTGGATTACAGGGTAATTAACAAGATAATGTGCTCTCTGAAGGTGCTTACACCTATTTTTCAAAGGTGTTACTAACCTAGGTGCACAAAAACCACGGAAAAGGCTTAAGGCAAAGATAAACCTTTTACTAAAGAAGTTAAATGCCTGGGGAGTGAATACCACAGTGACCTGTCCATTTACATATTTATGATCAGATCCCCAAGAGGTTACTTTCCATTGAACCCCTTTCTCACCCACAACTTCCTTGAATGGTCCCAGGGTCGCCCCCCTCCCCCACCCCAGCTGATTACATGATGCTCCTGTTAGGTTCTGCACAGAACCCCGCACACAATCGGCGCTTCCTGTCTGAGAGGCCAAATAAGCAAAGCGTAATTCCCTCTAAATAAAATTTTTAAAAAGGGGGCGGGTAAACGAAACCAAAAAAAAGTAAACAAACAAAACAAGGCTCCCGCGCTCGCCGTTTCCGGATCTAGCCCACCTCCCACCCACTTCCCCGCTCCTGGCGCAGCTAGAAACCACTCCTGGAGCCTTGGGGGCAGGGAGCCGGGGTCCCGGCCCCCAGGAAACCGCTCCGCCGGAAGAACGATTCGGCTGGCCCCGAGCTGTCATAGGGTAGAACCGGGGGAGGGGCGGGGACTCGGCCAAATCCTGATTCCTTAGTGGCTAAAACTATGGAGCTGGCCGAAGGGGTGGAACCAGGCTTCCGCCGGACTGCCCATTGGCTAAGAGCTCGGTCTTTGCGTTCTCATTGGCTAAAATCGAGAGCAAGCTGGGCGGTGACCTATCAGCCTCTGGGTCCGCCGTGGGTCCGTGCAAGAGAAAGGCCCTTGCCCCGCCCCTCGGGCAAACCCCTTACTTTTAAAACCACCATGGCGAGGGCGGAGTGGTAGTTCACCGCGAAACCGCCGGGCCTGCCGTCGGACCTTTGTTCCCCGAGGCCTGGGAGCCCAGGGATCCAGAGAGACGCGAGCGGCGAGGGAGGCCGGAACGAATCCTTCGCGGAACCATCGAAGAGAGGCCTCTCGGCGCACGAGGAGGCACGGACCGCGGGGGCCGGGCCAGACCCGCAGGGATGGCAGCCGACGCGGGGCCGGGGGTCGCCATCCCCGTGGAGCTGCGGCGCGAGCAGCGCATGGTGTGCGTGGAGTACCCGGGCGTGGTGCGCGACGTGTCCAAGATGCTGTCCACCCTGGGCGGCGAGGAAGGCGTTTCTCGGGTGCGGAAGGGGGAGTCCCCGGGTCCGCGGGGGAGGGACGGAGCTGTGGGAGCGTGGCCGGAGGGGCGGGGTCAGCCGGGGGAAGAGTGTGGTTTCCTTGGCAACGGAGCTTTAGGCCGGCGCTGATGCAGACAAGGGGCGGGCTGTGCCAGGGCGGCCGCGGGGAATAGACCGTTGTTCCCTGGAAGCGGAGGGAAAGGACGGTCGGGGATACCCAGAGGGGGAAGAGGGTGTCATTTGCACCCCATGTTCAGAGGAGCCGCACCCTCGGCGCCCCTGCCCTGAACGCAGCTCGCCCGCAGCCCCGCAGGGTGTGCCGGGCTGCGTGTCCTCTTTGCAGAGGAGTGGAAAAGTGTCCAATCCGCTGACCTGCCTGAAGGGGTGGGGGTACCAAATGCTCTGTTGTTAGGGTTAAAGCAGTAACAGTTCATTCACTCTACTGCCCCAGGCGCCTCTCGGGAGCTTTACTCACATTCTGTCCTCACCGAGGGAACTGTCATTGTCGCATTTCACGAGGAAAGCAGGTAGCTCAGGGCCGCCCAGGAAATGGGGGAGCTGTGACGAGGTCTTCCCTTGTGCCGGGCTCCGTGCGAGTGCTTTCCGCGGCCCAGGCCTTGAGATGTCTCTGTGAGGCCCTCGCTGAACCCCAGCTCAGCTGGCCGTTACTCTCCAGCTGCACAGCAGTGGCGGGGAAGGAAGAGGCTCCCTCGTTTCCCGTGCCGCAGAACAACTGCGATGCTCGGGTGTGCGAGTGAGCCTTTGGGGAACTGCGAGCTCCTGGCCCTTCCTCCTCGCCTGGGTCACACCAGGCAGACTTCTGTTGAGAGAGGTATGGTCCTCTAGTGGCCACGGCTTCATCTGTCTCCCTTGCCCTCCGCGCAGATCTATGGAGACCCCACCAAGAGGTTGGAGCTCTACTTCCGGCCCAAGGACCCCTACTGCCACCCCGTGTGTGCCAACCGCTTCAGTACCAGCAGCCTGCTGCTCCGGGTCAGGAGGAAGACAAAGCCGCAGGAGGGGCTGCCGGGGCCTGAGGCCCACCCCCAGGTCACGTTTGACGTGGATATCCTTGGCATCGTCCCCACCATTTACAGATTTCAAGGTAACTACAAGCGCATTCTTACCGACTCAGTTCTCTCAGGGCCTGTGTCCCCACTGCCTGCAGGAGCCTGGCAGGGCAGCCACACGAGTGAAGGGAGCCAGGAACGCACAGGCCTGCGGGGCGGGAGTGAGGGCCGCTCCCTGCAGACCTCGGGAGGCTCTGAGAGAACCTGGAGGTCCATGAGAGGTGCCCTGGCCTTCGGGGTTCCTGCGTGGGCCACATAAGACTGGCCACAGGCCTGCGGTTCTCAGCCCCCTCGCCCCTCCGCCCCTCTGCTCCACCATCACTGCTGCCACCGCCGTCTCCCCTCGGAAGCCTTCCCAGGCCACCTCAGCCCCTTGGGGCCTCATGTTTCTGGTATTCTTAGCCAACTGGATGTCTCCCGGGGGGTCCTCAATCAAGTCTGCTACCCTCGGAGTCACAGTGAGGAGGGAGGAAGGCGAGGAGCGGGAGTGAGAACGGCTGTGGACTCCGGCATTGTGCCTTCCTGAGCTCTGCAGGGTTCTTGGTGCAGGTCGCTGGGCTTCCCTCCGCCTCGGTCTCCTCGTGCAGATAGTGGGGCCCTGAGTTCCTGAAGCCTTTGTGAAGATTCGGGGAGACGGTGCCTGTTCAGGGGCCGGCCCACCGCGGGGGGGCACTGAGAAACCTCCCGTTGCAGCTGCAGTTCTCAGAATCTGAAGAGAGTAACGATTGAGAAGGTGGGAGGGGGTAGAAAGAAAAAAGAGAAAAGAAACTGAAGCAGGACCCGGACCTGGGACCCAGGGGTTGGGCATTTGGATGGTCAGCCATTCAGGTGAGTTGTGCTGTCCTCGCGCGGACAAGCTTTCCAGTGATTTCTGTTCCCGCCTCTAAGTGCGCCCGCACCTCACCAGTCAGGTGCGCCCCTGCCTCACCCGGGAGCTTGCTAGAAATGCACCATCTCAGATTCTGCATTTAGCAAGACCCCGGGTGAGTCATGGGCACCTTGCTTCCTGAGAAGCGCTGGCCCAGACTTCATTCTCACACCATGTAACTAGCCACTACCCCCTCCCCCAAACGCCATTTAACCAAGTGACGGGGGTGCACGGAGCCGAGTGCATGGAAGCATTTCAGAAGCCTGTGGTTTCAGCTCCTGCCACCCAGGCCTGGCAGCCTCCACCACTCGGCTGGCTCGGCACCTCCCCAAGAAGACCTGGGCGTTGGTACATGGCACTGCCCCTTCCTGGGCAGGTGCAGCCAGGAGAGTGGTCCCTGGCTGCGGTGCCGGCTACCTATCTGCCTCTCTTTCCAGGAATGTCTGACTTCCAGTACTTGGCTGTGCACACGGAAGTGGGTGGCGTGCACAGGTCCATGTACGACAAGGTGCTCATGGTCAGACCCGAGAAGGAGGACTTCTTCCACCAGGAGCTGCCGCTCTGCATCCCCCCGCCCATCTTCTCCCGGCTGGACACCCCAGCGGACTACTTCTATCGCCCAGAGACACAGCATCGGTGAGCCCGCCCTGCCCCGCAGCGTCAGGGTCAGGGTCAGAGCCGGATGCGCAGGAGATTTCCGCACAGGGCCAGGCACAGAGAAGGCCCTGGGTGAGCGGTGGCCGGGTGCTTGTGCGTGGAGGGCCCCGACGGGACAGAGACCCTGGCTCTGGGGCTTGGTTCCAGCCAAGAAGTGGCTGTTGGGTTTAGTCCCGGGTCATTGCCACCCTCTGGACCTTGCTGTTAGCAGTAATGACAACATTTAGTGAAGTTCCACCTGTGGGCGTCCCCTCTGAGCCGGCACCTTCTGTCCCCTGCTGGCCTCCCTGCCCCCATCCCTGCCCGTGACTCCTGGCCATCCTTATCTTTCATCCTTGCTGTGCCCGTCCCCTTGTGCCACACGCACCTCCGAAACCAGCCCAGTCCACCCCAGCTGTGTGCCATCTCCCGGAGCCATCGCTGGCTCTCGTGGTGGCTGTGCTCTTGCTTGTCGTGTGCGTGATCGCAGTGTCTGCTCATGAGTACTTGGCTCCTGAGCACCGAGTATTAGAAACGCCAGGTGACGTGTAGCACAGTCCGTATCTCAGCCGTCCCCCGGCCCCGCCACCGTGCGTGCCCCACAAGGCCCCGCGGGAGTGCTGCGTCCGTGTAAACGAAATGGATGCTTTCCTTTGACAACCGGCAGGAAGGGGAGACCCCAGGCCTTTGGGCAAGGCAGGCCTGGGTGTGCCATGGCTTCACATTGGAGACCAGCCAGCCATTCAGTGACAGGAAGGAGTGGGGTTTCCTTCGTGTAGCAGCCAAGACAGAATGGTATTAAAAAAGCAAACGTGAGTGTGAAAATGCCCAATTGGAGAATAACGCGGCCGCCTCACGGCCAGTGATGTAGCATCTCAGAGAGTCACTGTGCATGTTTCTGCAAACGGGCTGGTCCAGGGCGCATGGCAGGCCCGGGGCCCCCGACTTCCGACCCCCAGGCGTTGCTCATTGCACACTGTCTGTGTGTTTGCACGCTTTACTTTTCTGATTACACACAGAAGGACAAACATTTTTTAAATGTCTCAATTTCAGTGTAAGCTCTGTGGAGTGTGCAAGTTGTGATATCCATGTCCTGCGTGGCTTGGGTTCAGGACCTGGAGAAGGACTGCACGCCAATGATGAGATTAGACAAGAAACAGGAATTTGGGAATGGGGGACCAGGCGGAGAGCCCAGCTCTAGTGGAAGGGCTTCACTGGTGCCCAGGCCCTGCCAACCTTTTATTCAATTTTAGATACACATGTTGTCCTTAGGCAATTCCAGTAGCAGACAGACTACCTTAAAGGTCAGTAAACATTAGTAAGGATTTACTTTGAGACTATTAGGTCAGGAAATCTCTTGAGCCAACACTGTCTCAACTCAACAGTCGGTGCATAGCTTTGGCCCTTGCCAGAGCTCAAGGTCCATCAGCCTTCTGGATTCCTTGTTTGCACTTTCCTGATAGTGTAGACAGTGGATAGCTTCCAGCAGTGGAGGTAGCGATTTGGCCTCTCCTGCCCTCAGTCGTAACCCTGGTGTCTAGAACAGCCCAGCCCAAGAGAGGCCTCTGCAAGTATTTATCAACCCAGTGGATGAAGCTTTGGGGGAGCAGGATTAGGAAAAACAGAAACAAGTGGAAAAAGACAGTTTAAACATGGCCCAAAGGTGGTGATACTCGTGAAGAATTGTTCGTAGCATGTTAAGCTTCCAGAAGGTGGAGGACTTCAGCGCCTGCTGACTTGGTAGCTAAGGGTCACCTCCCCCCGCTGGCCGAGGGCTGCCAGCTGCCTCCAGGCAGAGCAGCTGGTGCTGGGTGCGAAGAGCCAGCCCTGGCCCTGCTGCCCCCACCCCCACCCCCCAGGGGCAGTGCTCAGGGCTGCCCCCACACCACAGAGAGTGAACTGGGATGTCACTTTGGACTTGAAGACCCATCCCCAGAAGCCTGCACCTTGAAGTGCAAATATGCACACCCTCCTACTAAGGGTCACCCCACAATGAGGTCAGCTGTTTTGGTGAGCAGCTTGGGAAAATCTGTGATGATTTTAGATGTTCTTTTCCTGTTTGCCAAGCACTCCCTGTAGGAGTTTATCCCATGCCTGTCACCTATGAGTTCAAAGATACAGTTACGAGCATTTACAGATCAATTGTTGGCCACAGCTGGCCCGGTCAGGTCCTCTGAGCCCCGGTCCCCACAGCGTCCCAGGAAGGAGGGCCAGCTGCCCTTGGACCCGCAGGCCCTCTGCCCTCCCCACTGGTGCGTGGGTTTCCCAGCACATGGAAAGCACCTGCCTTTTCTCCCAGCGCTGCTGGCCTTGCCGGGCTGGGAACACGAGGAGGGGGCTGGCCTGGCGGCTCCCTCCTCCAGGAGGCTGAGTGGGTGCGGGGGCCCTGTCGCTGCAGTGAGCCACTTCCCTTGGGGGCGTCTCATGGTTCCAGCGGATGTCTTGGACCCAGGGCACTCACTCTGGCAGGATGGTTTTACTGGAGTCCTGGTTTTTGAAAAAGGCACAGACGTGATCCTGTGATTACCATTTTGCTTCCCAGTGTGAAGGTCATTGTTCTCCGTAAATAAGCAGGTGGCATGTACTCACAGAAAGTTAAGGTAAAAAGGAAATAATTGAAAAGGTAATAATCGCCTGAATAAAGTGACACGCAGGGCGTAGGTTAAAGTGCACTCTGAATAATTCAGGGAGTTTGGGGTGGTGCCGAGGAAAGGAAGCCACCATGTGACGGTGGCTGTTGGAGCTGAGGATGGGCTTGTGGGGGCCCCTCACACTGCCCTGCGTTAGTGCAGGTCTGACGCTGCTGGCTCCCGCCTCACAGCGGACCTGGGCACCTGGGACCATTGACCTGGGTGTGCTCTGTGCCCATTGGAGGGCCCACTGTGGCTGGTGTCAGAACCCTTGCTTTTGCCTCTGCTGCGTGGCACTCGGTGACACCGTTGTTTCTCCACCTGTTTGCCGTCCAGCCACCTCCTGCTGGGCTCTCGCTCGGCACCGGTGTGGCCCCTGGGCAGGCTCCTAACCCCGGGCTCCGTGACGGCACAGGAAAGTGCTTGCCTCCTCACAGGCTGTTTGAGGGCCGAGTGAGAGAATTGGAAAAGTCAGTGAGCAGAGCTAAGGTCTGACAGCGGGCTCATCGGGGCTGTGTGGCCGCGTGGCAACTCTGTCACCATCCCTGCCTGAGGGCATTTGAGTTGTTCCTAGTTTTGACTGGCGAGTGGGTGCTTGCATGAGTCTGAGGCCACCACCTTGGGACAGGAGCCTCCCCCACACTCAGCCGGCCTTGCCCAGCTCAGAGCTGCAGGCCCAGCCTCTCCGAGCTGCCTCTGGTCGCTGTCCTCTCCCCAGTGCTCAGCCTGAGGACAGACAGGTCTCGGGCACTAAGACCCTCAGATTCCAGGGAAAAGCACACAGACACAGGCCACTGGTGTCGCAGGCCTGGCGGGCTCTCCGCCTGGTCTCTCGGGGCCTGTGCCTGGTTCTCAGGGGCCTCTCTGCCCCCAGGGAAGGCTACAACAACCCCCCCATCTCAGGTGAGAATCTGATCGGCCTGAGCAGGGCCCGGCGCCTTCACAACGCCATCTTTGTCAACTTCGAGGGGGACGAGGTGCCCGAGCAGCCGCTGGAGGCTGCAGTGCAGACGTGGAACAGGATCTGCACCAACCCCTTGGACCGCAAGGCGGAGGAGGAGCTGAGGAAGGTGAGCGCCCGCCGCGCTGCCCACCTGCAGACCCAGCGGGGCTCTCCTCACTCTTGGCAGTTGGCTGTGCCCACTTCTTTAACTGGTTCGTTAGCACACGGCATGTTCTCACTTCTAGATGTCACGTCTGAAAGCCATGCCAATGTATGTCCAACTGGCAAGGTTGAAACACTTCTTAGAATTCTCTCATGGTCCCTTCGGGAGGCAGACAATCGGTTCATTGTTCAGCTATGACTTCGTGGGAAGTTCCAGTTCCTGGAAACTCCTCCATTAGTGGGTTTGCAGTGTGCCAGGTGCGCACAGCCTCCCTCGTGCCAGTCGGAGGCCGGACCTGCCCTGGGCAGAAGCCTTCGCCCTGCCCGCTGGCTGCGGTTCTGAGAGGACGCGGGCTGGGCTCTGCTCCTGGTGCCCCGTAGGTGTGGACAGCAGGTCCCTGCTGGCGAGGCGCACCCCTGGATGCAGTTCACTGTCCTTGGGGACGGAGTGCTTCTTGAAGAGACTGGACACCATGCTGTGTTTCTAGCAATCGCGGCGGGGGGTGGGGGGTGGAGACACTGTCCAAGGCTCCTTGTTATCCTCTGGGCACAGCCCAGTCCTACCTGCCTCGGCTCTGCAGCTTCCATGACGTGCAAACTCGGGGTCTGGAGCTCCGGCTCCTTTGGTCATCTGCTGCCCTGTGAGCTGCGTAAGGACAGAGGCTGTGTCCCTTGTGGTCCTTTCAGGACCCTGGCCCTGCAGCCACACTTGGCATGAGCTGGCTGTGCAGCCCTGCTTCTGAGCAGAGGGACGAGTGATGTGTGCACCAGCCCTGGAGGCTGGTCCCTACTGGCTCAGCGCCTGCCCTTACCGACTCCTTTGGGGAAGGGTCCTCTGGGGCCAGATCGCGCTGCGGAGTCGCCGGTGGGCGGGCTGCTGTGCTCATCTCAGCCTCGGCCTTGCCCCCCCCTCCCCCCAGCTGTTTGACATTCGACCCATCTGGTCACGCAACGCCGTCAGGGCCAAGATGAGTGTCCACCCTGACAAGCTCAAGGTCCTGCTGCCCTTCATGGCCTATTACATGGTGAGTGTCTGGCGCAGTGCCCATGCTGGTCCTCAAGATGGCCTCTCAGAGCCAGAGCAGGCGGCCCTGTCCATCCTCCCCACCCCCCCAAAGACCTCCACAGCCCTGCAAGAGCACACTCGGCCAGCTGGGGTGATTTCAGGATTAAAGAGACATTTCAAAACTTTACGCAAAGGGATTCTACACCTTTAAGTGTCCTGGCCGAGTGCTGTGTGGGCACGTCAGTCTTCCCTGGGGGTGGCAGCAGGTCCCCTACTCCCCGCTGAGGAGGAGCCTGGTGCAGAGCACTGACTGAGGGGCTGGTTTCACAGCCAGCGACTAGCAGAGCCACCAGCCCCTGACCACAGTGCCTCCGGCCCCAACTCCCTGGGTTGAGTGGGGTTCAGTGGGGAGATTGCTCTTGGACTCAGTCCAGGTGGATGGAGATGGGGTGTCATTACTGCGGCTCCAGAGGTGCTGGGGGAAGGGACCCTGCGTGCCGAGGGCCCCGTGCAGGGTGGTGATGGGTGGGCACCTGGGCCTGGGCCCAGACTTACAGAGACGCTGTCTGTCCTCCACGCGGCTCTCAGGACGGACGCATTCACCAAGCACTGACTATGCCGGCACCGCGGCCCAGGCTCCAGGCCTCATCTCCTTTATCCTCACAGCATCTAGGGGCAGGGAGGCTCGTGTCACCCCACCTGATAGGAAGGCTGAGGCTTGGGGAGACCTGTCCAAGGGGACAGCTGCACATGGCAGAGCTGGGACTCGGCCTGGGCCCCTCCCCACTCCCACCTTCTCTGCCTCAGATAACAGGTCCCTGGAGAAGCCTGTGGATTCGATTCGGGTACGATCCCCGAAGGCACCCGGAAGCCAAGATCTACCAAGTCCTTGATTTCCGGATCCGTTGTGGAATGAAATCTGGTAAAAATGACCAGCACCCCTCTCTCTCCTCCATCTTCCTGTGTTTGCGCGCTCTGGCAATCAGCATGCGTCCAGTGGCGGGGAGCAGGCCACCCCTGGGGAGGCCTGAGCGGGGTGGACGCGAGGGTGCGAGCTCGGGCCTGGCTCCACGCAGACCCTCGTTACTGAGCCACAAGCACTCGTTCTCTCGTTAATCCCGGGGGGAAGGCCGGGCGTCCAGCCGCGTCTGCAGCGAGTCCTGTGCCCAGGGCCCCCGCTCTGGCCCTGCACTGGAACGTGGTGGCTCCTACCAACCCGGCCCGCCTCGGGAGCTGTCCCCAGGGAGCCCTGGTGGGCAGTCACACCCGGCAGTGCCCTGTGCCCATCCACACCTGACACGCCCCCCTCGCCTCAGGGTACACCTCCAACGAGATGCCCGTGAAGGCCAAGCGCAGCACCTACAACTACAGCCTCCCCATCACCGTCAAAAAGGCATGTAAGTGCCTCGGCTCGCTCTGCGGATTGGAGCGATGTGCCTCCACCGGTGCTGAGGACGGTGCCTCTGGACTGCAGGGGTGGGGGGTGCTTCCAGCAATCCCCAGGGAAGGGGCTGGGTAGCACCTCTCCATTCCAAAGCACTACTGTTGTCCCTAGCAGCCAACCAGCTTGTCACCATGCAAGATCTGAAGCAGGGCCTGGGCCCATCTGGGGCAGCTGGCACACAGAAATCGGCCTCCAACAAGTACAAGCTCAAGGTGGGTGCCCGGAGCCTGGGGAGGGCAGGCTGCAGCAAGCACGGCCGAGCCCAGCCCCAGGCCCGCCTGCCGGGCAGGAGGCTCTCGGCTCCAGGGTCCCCCTCCCAGAACCTCCCGGGCGTTGGAGCGGCTTTTCTGCTCACCCACTCTGCATCGGCCTGTTTGCACCAGCTGGGTGCAGGGACCGGCTGACTCCTGTGGCCCAGGGTGGGGTCTCCAGCACTGCTGCCCCACGGGGAGGCTCCCCCTGACGGGCCCCGTGTCTCTCCTCTTCCCCAGGACTCGGTTTACATCTTCCAGGAGGGCGCCTTGCCGCCGTACCGACAGATGTTCTACCAGCTGTGCGACCTGAACGTGGAAGAGTGCGTCCTTGAGGGCTGCGGAGCCCGGGTGGGGCCGTGGGAAGGGGTTAGGGCTGCAAACCTGCTGGGACACAGGGATCCCAGTCAGCAACCCAGGTGCTGCCTGGAGAGCCCTCTGTCTGGGTCACCTTGGGCCACACCTCAGTGTCCCAGGCAGGGTGCTGGGCTGGCCACAGATGTGTTGCCTCCACTGCCCACGTGTGGGCTCATGATGTGGCTCCCAGTCCTTCAGAACCAACTAGAACCCCAGAAACCTTCAATCTGGTTGTTGATAGTGATGCTTAGGAATCGGGGAGGGGCGCCAGGGGCAGCTGCGGGCCCAGTAAACCCAGCGTGAAGGCGGGAGGAAACCAACTCACCAGGCGCATGGGTGGGGGGCACTCTGCCGCTGAGGGCCGGGGAGCTCAGCACTGCTTTTCCAAGCACAGCCCCTGGGCCTTGCTGCGCACCGGCCTGTCAGCCGGGAGCCGCCCTGGAACTCCGTGCGCCCCCACCCGCCCCCCAGGTTGCAGAAGATCATTCACCGCAACGACGGGGCCGAGGAGACCTGCACCGAGCGGGACGGGTGGTGCCTGCCCAAGACCAGCGACGACCTGCGCAATGCCATGTCCCTCATGATCCGGCAGATCATCCGCGCCAGGAGGCCTGGTGAGCGCCGGGCGAAGGGGCAGGTGTCCCTCAGGGCCAGGCCCGTCTCTGGCGATGTGGGAGCGAGGCCTGTGAGCCAGGCTGCCCGCTGCTGTCATGGTTACCACTTCATACCTGCCTCCACCTCCCACCTTCCTGCAGTGTGTGTGTGTGTGTGTGTGTGTGTCGGGGGGCTGTCTGTCCTCCCTGGGAGATGGGCAGTGGGTCAGGTCCTGTCACTCTGTGGGGCCTGCACGGGGCGAGCGGGGGACGCGGGCAGCAGGGGCCTGGGGAGTCCTGGCAGCTGGGCCTCTGAGGAGGGGAGTGAGTACCTGCTGGGCTGAGGCTGAGGGAGCGGGGAGTAAGCTGAGGCCCCTCCCAGAGGGTTTCTCCCAGGCTTGGGGTGGGGGGTGTCCCAGAGCCTGCTCTGCCCCATGGAGCTGACGGAGCAGAGCTGCTTAGCCTTGTTTAGGACGTAGCCCCTGACAACCTAACCCAGGCTGTGCGCCCTCTCCCCATAAAAGCACCCTCACTGAATGGGCTCACTCCTGGGAGTCACGGGCACCTGGGGAAGAGGGGTGCACAGCGTGCAGCTCCATGGTCCCTGACGCACCTGCGTGCCAGGTCCCGGTACCCACACTCCACAGCAGCTCCTGCTAGAGCCCAGGCACCATCCTCAGAGCCCAGGAGCCTGTTCTGGGGGCCAGGGGCCCGGCCTGGGGTAGGAGCTGCTTCGGGACATGCCGTCTCCTGCCCCAGCCCTCTTCTCCAGCCCGGCCAAGACTGACGGTGACGGAAGGAAAGAGCAGCTGACAGGCGAGTCTGGGGAGGACGAGGACGAGGAGGAGGAGGAGGAGGAAGAGGAGGAGGACTTCAAGCCATCGGACGGGAGTGAGAACGAGATGGAGACCGAGATCCTGGACTACGTGTGATGCGGGGTCACGTGTGGCCCCGGAGGACAGGCCAGGGCTCCGCGTGCTGCCACAGTCGCCAGAATGGCCTTGGAGGCCCCTCTGAGGAGCTGGGCTCCCAGCACTGGTGCAGCTGGCCCTGGCCCTGCCCGTGCCGGCTGCCAGGGCTGCGTGGGACATTCCTGAAGTCGTGCCCTGGCTCCCGCAGCCATGAACCGGCACCAGCGAGAGCCGGAGGTGGATGCTGCTGCCAGGGGTATGGGTCAGCGGGTCAGCTTGGCTTGGGTCTCATGACTGATGGCAGGGATGGCGCCAGAAGCTTGGTGCGTGGTCACAGCTGGCAGGAGCCTGTCCTTGGGATTGGATCCTCCTGTTTGGGGTTAGCCTGGCAAAGGCAGGCCTAGCTGGCATTGTCCGCATTAAATACCTTTCCCCAGGAGACTTGGTATGAGAGTGGCTTAGAGCCTCTGCTGGGGGAGAAGGGGTGGGGACATGGGCTGCTGGACCATTGCTGTTCCTCTGTGGCCTCATGGGCGGTGCTGGGACAGCTCAGCACAGGCCTCATGCCCTCACCAGGTGGATGGGTGAGGGGCCCGCCCTGGAGGGTCCCACAGCTGCCAGAGTGAGAGGGCAGGGTCCTGGGGAGCCTCCAGGACAGACGGGGCCCAGGGCTCCATCCTGGAATCTGCCTGTAGAGAAGTGGCTGCCGATGGCCCTGCTCCCTGCTGGGCACAGCCAACACTTCCAGGAGCAGCTCTCCACAAAGGCAGGCTGAGCCCAGGCCCACGCTCCCCCACTCCCACTCACCCCACGTGCTTCCCTCGGGGCCTCTGCTCTCCACTGCGGGTCTCTGCTGGGGCTCCCACTCAGCTGGGCTACGAACCCCCCGGTCCTCAGAGGGAGAGGGTCCTGGCTCTGGTCCCCACCTCCCAGGAGCGGCTGGTACTGGCCGCATCGAGGGGCTCCCAGGCCCTGCCACACCTGCGAGTATCTGGTGACGCCTCACTCAGAAACCGGATTCTCACTCCCCGTTTTTGGAAAAGCTTTTTTAGGTGGAAAATACCAAATATCCACAGAAATACAGTTTAGTAGCAGTTCCCGTTCAAGACTGCTTCCCCTGTGCGGCCCCTCCGGTGAGGGAGCCTTGACTGACCGCAGGCCCAGCTGCCGTCTCCCTCATCCGCCCCTCGGCCTCTGTCACATGTTTAAGAGCCGCGTGGTTGCCTGAGTGTGAGGCTTCCTTCGGGGCTGCCATGCCCCCTGTCGGCTGCGCTTCACAAAGGGTTGCTTCTCAGGCGCCCGGGATGGGTGCCCTGCTCCACGCAGGGCTTTCAGAATAATGACCTGGCACCCCAGCAATGGCCAGTGGGGACGAGGGGTGCAACAAGCACCTACCCCTGGTGCCCACACCCAGGAAGGTGGCGGCCTGGGTGGTGGCGGGAAACAGGAAGGCAGGGTGACCAGAGGCCCCTCTTGGGGGCTCACAGACACACCTATGAGGTGAGGGCACTTCTGCCACACGCTGTCAGCGGCAGCGCCAGGGTGGACCTGTGTCCGCGTGAGTGGCAATATCTGCCTGCTGTGAGGTCAGCACAGGCGGGTCTGCCAGCACAGAATGTGCTCCATCAGGGAAAATTATTCTAAGGATTTGCCTGCGTTCTGTGTGCCATTAAGTCAGGCGGGTGAGTTTCTTATTTGTCAGCCTGTCCGTTCAGCCCAATTACCCAGGTTAGCATACAGACTGTGGGAACCCATAGGCCCTGCAAGCACCCAACAACAGCCATGCAATCTTCGCACAGAAAAACATGCAAACCCACCCATATGCGTATAGTCAGCACGGGTTCAAGAAGGGTTTTCCGTCAATGAGACGCTCCCAAGTTGACTAATAGCACCTTTACACTAAAAAGCAGCGAACACCCGGGCTCCGACGTAGGGACTAGCCTCTTTCAGAGAGAAGCTTAAGACTCCAACCCAGTTCCTTCCAGGGAAACCTGGGGCCTTAACCCAGCCTCTCTTGACCTGGGAGTTCAACTAAGCTTCTTAAAGAAACCTGGGGCCCTCGCCGGTTTGGCTCAGTGGATAGGGTGTTGGCCCTCAGAAGGGTCCTGGTTTGATTCCGGTGAAGGGCACATACCTTTGTTGCAGGCTTGAACCGCAGCCCCAGTTGGGCTGCATAGGGGAGGCAGCCAAAGGGTCTGTCTCACATGGATGTTTCCCTCTGTCTCACCCCCTCCCTGTCACTCTCTAAACATCAGTGGAGGAACAGCCTCGGGTGAGGATTAACAAGAAACCTGGGCTTTAACCCAGCCTCTGCTGACCTCGGACTCCAACACCAGAATCAGCACTGCAGATGGATCACGAGAGGTCTCGCATTTTCATATTACACTGTTTTCACAAACTATCATTCTTTAAAAGGACAGTAGCTTGTAATAACGTAATAATTTCACAATACAATGAGTATTTAATTTTAAAGTGTGCCTTTATGCAAAACAGTTTTTTGTACTCATAAAGCTAGCGATGAAACTACTGGTCCGTTGCCCTAGCAGTTTGCCTCAGTGCATACTGTCAGCCTGCAGGCTGAAGGGTTTCGGCTCGATCCCCAGTGGGGGGCGTGCAGGGGGCAGTTAATGATTCTCATCATGGATGTTTCCCTCCCTCTTCCTTCCTCTCTGAAATCAATAAAAATATGTTAAAAAGCAGAAAACCTACTGGTCGGCAATGTGTTAAGAACAGGTCTGCTCCCCGTGGCTCAGGAGTCGGCTCACCAATGGGTCCCCGATCACACAGGCGTGAGCACCGAGTCTTCAGGGGCATAGACGTGGGCCGTGGTGCGAGAGGTCCGGGAGTCCCACCATCAATCCAATCTTAGCTGAGTCACAGCACCATCACTGTCCAAGAAAAGCCAGAGCCGGACAGTAAAGCTGCAAAACCAGATTTTATCCAGGACTATTGCAACGGGGAAAGAGGCCTCCGTGCAGATGTGGGCAAGTGGGCGCTACAGCCCAGGAGCGGGCGGCCCGTGGGTGGGCAATTCCTCATGGGGACTGAAGGGAAGGGCCATTCGGTCAACAGGGTTCTGGGTGAAGACACCACAGGGACCAGTGCACCAGGGTCGGTGGAGGCTGAGGAGCTGAGTAGATGCGGAGGGTGATCAGACATGGAGGGTGGGACTCGAGCTGCACAGCCCTGACTGGAAAGGCCTCAAGGGACCCCCGCACCCCCGTACAGTGTGGTCAGGGAGAGCATCTTTGTGTGACTTCAAACATTGGCCAGATCTTCTTTAAGTGGAATGAACGCCCCTAAAGTCAGCCCCCTAAAGCGAGATTGGCAGGAAGCATCCTCTCGGCTGCAGAGCCAGCGGGGACGTCTCTCATTGCGGGACCCTGTGCGCCTCCTCTGGGTCCCTCCGGGCAAGCTCACGCCGCGGCTATGTCACCGGCCCTGTGCATGGACGTGTGATGTGAGTAACCACCCCCGTCATCAAACAGGGCGCAGCCCGCTTCCCTTTCTCCGTAACTACCGTCCACAACACTGCCCAGAACATGCTTCAGCACACGAGTCCCCGTGCCCCATTCAGAATGACCTCCTTTAATTCATTAAATTTCTTAATTTCTTAAAAATGAAGATCTCAACACACCAGCAGGGTTTTTACATATGTTTTTATTGACTTCAGACAGAGGGGGAGAGAGGGGAACATCCATGGGCTGCCTACATGCCCTCTACTGGGGATCCAGTCCACATCCCGGCATGCGCCCCGACCGGGAATCAAACGTATCAGAGCATGCCACGACCACGCTCAACTACAGAGCCACACCAGCTGAACGATTATATTTATTATTTTTTAACATACATTTTTATTGATTTCAGAGAGAAAGAAAGAGGAAGAGATAGAAGCATCAATGATGAAAGAGAATCATTGATCGGCCGCCTCCTGCACACCTTCTACTGGGGATTGAGCCTGCAACCCGGGCATGTGCCCTGACCAGGAATTGAACTGTGATCTTCTGCTTCACAGGTGGATGCTCAACCTCTGAGCCACGCCAGCCATGCATAGTTTCTTTTTACATTTATTCTCGAGAGTATTGCAGATGTCTGCCGTTTCCCCTCTCTGCCCCTCTTCATCAGCTCCCACCCCCCAGCCCAGTCTCTCCCCTGTCTATTGTCTATGAATCGATGCCTGTGAGTTCCTGATTAATCTCTTCCCGCCCTCCCTGCACCTTCACTCCGAGATCTGTCCTTCTGTTCCCTGCTTCCATGTCTAAGGTTCTACTTTGTTTGCTAGATTCCATATATCAGTGAGATCATGTGACACTTGTCTTCCTCCCACTGGCTTAGTTCACTCAGCATAATGCTCCCCAGGTCCCTCCAGGCTGTCTCAGAGGGTGTGAGGTCCTTCTTTCTTACAGCTG
>PVJC01005379.1:0-59303 GCA_004026665.1 Murina feae
CTGGACAACATTCTACCAGGGGTCCTCAAACTTTTTGAACTGAGGGCCAGTTCACTGTCCCTCAGACCGTTGGAGGCCAGACTATCGTTTAAAAAAAAACAAACTATGAACAAATTCTTATGCACACTGCACATAACTTATTTTGAAATAAAAAAACAAGGCGGCAAAAACACCCGCGTGTGGCCTGTAGGCTGTAGTTTGAGGACGTCTGTGTAAACAACTGAGCTACCTGGCTAGGACCCACATTTCCAGTTTGAAAAACAGAATTCATCTCCCAGTGACTCCATTCCCTGCACAGGGGATGATTCTTAAACTTTGTGACCAAAAGGATTTTGATGACTTCTGAAAAAGGAGGAAAAAATAAAAGCTGTTTGCCTTCTGGAACCTGAAACTCTGTCAGTCCCTTGACTACCATAAATAGTTCTATAGATACTACATTTCCTCGATCTACCACACATCCCACTGGAAAGGCCCACATGTCAATTGAAAAGCTCAGATTTTGACAAATACTTGCCGTACCCATCACTAGTCCCATAGCCGTTCTCAACAACTTAGGACCGTGAGCTGGAGGAGCCGGTGAACTCGGTGACAGATTCCACGGCGGCGTGCCCGGCTCGTCCCATCCCAGGCCTCCCTCGGCTCGGCCTCGCTGTTCCGCAGCTTAGGTCTCCGGTCTGGGAAGGGGACTGTCAGGTGGGCGAGGTGACGACTTTGTGTCTCAGTGATGGGGGCTGTCACTTGGGGGTGGAGCCACTGTGCTGATTGTCGGATGTGCTGCCCTGTGCCAGCAATAACATCCGGGCTGGCTCCTCCCGCACGGAGAATGCTCAGAGAGATTCAGTGTGAGGGCAGCACTGAAACAGAAGAATGTTTGATTACAGCCTTAGCCTGTGCACGCTGTGCCAGGAATACAGCAGGAAGGAACGACCCAGCTCAGAGGCGCCAGCGCACAGCCCAGATGGGAAGGCCGTTTCCAGCAGCGCGAGGTGGCGGTTTTCCCTGTTGGTGTTGGAATGAGGGTTAAGGACCCTCTGGAAGGGAGGTTGTTTTTCAGTATTTCCTTTTACTCATTTGCTTCGCTTCCCTCCCAGTTTCCCTGAGACATAATTAGTGGACAGCACTTCCAGCAAGACCAGACTGTATTTTGCCGAGTGGGTTGGCCTCAGAAGCCTTCGAGGTGATGGACATTTGGAGGGAGCGAGCTGGAAGGCACGCGAGGCCGCGATGGCTACCCCAGGCCCGCTGCAGTGGAGCCCCTGTCCTGTCAGCTCAGCAGTGGGGGCTCTGACCGGGCAGTCTGGGACTCGGCATTCCACACCTTGTGTGCCCAAGGTTGTCCTGGTCCCAGGCCTCCCCTTGGCTCAGCCTCACTGCTCAATTGTCTGACCTGGCAATCCGGGCCTTGGACAGTAGACCTGCCCTGGGTCCTGTGGGTTTCCCTGAGCTGTGCATAGAAAGGTGCTCAGGGGAGAAGCCAATACCCATAGCCTGGCATGGCTGGGATTTCCTCAGGGCCCTTGTCTGCCTATTGGCTTCGTGGCGCCAGTGCTTTCCAGTCTGCTCGTGGTTCTGTTTCCGGGGCAGTGAGTGCTTCTGTGTGAGTTCAAGGGCCCTGGATGACCTGGCCTAAGAGCTTACTGACATCTGGGCTGGAAGGGAGGATGGAGTTGTGAAGGCAAACCCAGTGTTCTCTTCATAAGGTCACACTCAGACTCTGACCTGGCCCAGTTGGTGTTTACATCAAAGCCAGTCTGTCCAGCCTTGTCTTCGTCTTTAACAAACTTCAGGGAGGATTTAAGATGCTCTGAACATGAGGGATTTGAAGAAGAGGGTGTGGTTCTTGTTCTTGCTCAGAAGAAGTGTGCAGTTAGAACTCAGAGAGCTTTGGACTTGAAATTCCGAGAATGGTTCTAGTCCCATTTCCCACCCTTAGGAATCCTTGCGTCATGTCCTGAAAGGAGGTCATTTATTTGTTTATTTATTTACTTGAATGCTTCCAGGGATGAGAAGCTCACTACTGGGCATAATGCACTTCTGGAAAATGTAGTTAGGAAATTCTTATGTTGAATCAAAATCTGCATCTTTTTAACTTCCTGCATATAGTCATCGTTCTGTCCTCTATGACCACAATAAAGGAGACTAATCTGTCTCCATTATGACAGGTGTCAAGTCCCACAGGAAGTATCTTATTTTGAACTAAGACTCTTGCCCTTTCTCTCTTGGTAGCTACAAGCACATAACCAAATCCCAATTCTCGATTGTTTTGTATTTGAGATTGTAAACTAGGCTGTCAGAGGGATCCCGCAGTTGCCTTTCATAGTATGCAGAGAAAAGTTCTTTTAATGAAAGGGAAAAATCCAACATCAAGTATCATTTCTCAGTGCCCAAGACTGTTTTTGAGGAGGTATAATTTAAAAATGAAACTTATTTTTTTCCCTGGCAGGGCACACACAGTGCTAGGGCTATACACTATTTCTGCCCTGAAGAAATTGACAATGAAATCGGTCACAAAAATGCACACGCACATCTGAGTTCAGTCAGGTGAATACAACAGGGGAACGTGCAGCGGGTGTGCAGCTGAGGAAGGCTTCCTCGCTGTCTTGAGCTGGAAGCATTGGCACGCTGTTACAGTGGATGGTGTGCACATCAGCTCTTATTGTCCTCTCGGCTTACATAGCGACTAGGTGATGCCCTGACAGGTTCTGTCCCTGCTCATCTGTCCAAAAATAAAAGCCACCTTTTATAGATGAAATTAGCATAGCAATGGTGGTATTTTGGAGTCATCTCTTTTGAAAACAAAATAAATCAAAAGGAAAGAACATGATTTGTGATAGAGCTATGAACAGGATTCAGGACATGCTGTTCTGCCTGCTGCCACATAACTGACCATCATAATCTCTTTAGAAGAAACAGGCCTTGTGGAAATGAGGGGACTGTGGAGGAGTAGCAACTCTGGTATTAGGAGGCCTTGGAGAAAATAACATAGTACCGACAGGGGCCTTAGTGTTCCCGACTCTGCCCTGGTCAGCTGCCACTAAAAAAACCCTGCAGCTCCCCAGCCTCTGCCTGTCCTCTC
The DNA here is from genome assembly GCA_004026665.1 of Murina feae. Taxonomy (NCBI): domain Eukaryota; kingdom Metazoa; phylum Chordata; class Mammalia; order Chiroptera; family Vespertilionidae; genus Murina; species Murina feae. The sequence goes on from PVJC01005379.1 coordinate 3,077, forward strand.
CTCAGATGTATCTTGGCTCGATTGTAGCCTCTGGGGGGCACTAACCACATTCTCTCTCCTTTAAGTTTTGGCTTCCCGGTTCATGGCATCACTAGCTTCAGGCTCTCCCACCGGTTCTTCCGCCGCCTCTACCCCTGCAGTGTTGATGCTCCCCGTGGGTGCCCCTCTCATCTGCTGTTGCTCTCCCTAAGTGGCCTCCACTGTATGATTTCATGTCATCCGCACATGACACAGTTCCTGTCCTTACTTTCCCAGCAGTATCTCCTCCTGCTAAGGGGGAATCCTCGCCACCATGTTCTGCTGGCTCCCCAGACACGGTAACTCCACACGGAAGTGGTTTTCTTTCTTGGCTAAACCTGTTTCTCTTACAACCATTGATCTTGATCGTCAGTCTTATTGCTCCGTCTTCGAAGCAATGAATGTCTGTGCTGTCTTTGATATCTTTCTCCCTTCCAGTTAAGACCTGTTCATTCCACTCCTCAGGGTCTTTGGAATCTGTCCTTGTAGTTACCCTACTTCAGCGGTTCTCAACCTGTGCGTCGCGACCCCTTTGGTGGTTGAACGACCCTTTCACAGGGATCGCCTAAGACCATCCTGCATATCAGATATTTACATTACGATTCATAACAGTAGCAACATTACAGTTATGAAGTAGCAACAAAAGTGATTTTATGGTTGGGTCAGAACATGAGGAACTATTTAAAGGGCCAGAAGGTTGAGAACCACTGCCCTAGTTCATGCTTTGTCATCGGTCATTGAGTTGTTTACATTAGCTTCTTCCTTGGACTTCTTTTCTCCTGCCCTGTCTCCCCACCCCCACTCTTTAACCCCATCCTTATTTTATCTCTGTAAAACCTCAGGTAAGACCACGCTACCCTTCTGCTTATGTGGGGGGTGTCCTCCCATAATTCTCCCTGGCCCGTAAAGTCCTTCCACTTGGTCCTGGCTCCCACCACTTGCCCCTCAGGCTCATCAGAGACGTGCGCTTTCATGGCATGGCCTTGGCTCAGGTCCTACCCTGTGCCTAGGATGCCCAGTGCCCTGTGGCCTTTTCTTTTCCGCTTGGCAAATCCCGATCCATCCCCCAAGACTCATTTCCACTGGCATTTTCTCTGAAATCTTATCTAAAGAAACTCCTCTCAGCCCTGCAAGGTCACCTGGCCTCCCGGCTCCCTCGCGGCATTACACCACCACACCCTTATGACTTTGCTTTGCTGAATTGGATGTGTCTGGGTGCAGGCCAACTCTAGACACTGAGTTCCTAAGACCAGGTATCCTTGGCACCCAGACACACAGTGAGTGCACAGTAGACACCTGCTAGGATATGTTTCGTTTATAGGAACCTCAGCGGGGACTTTCGATCAGGGCAATTAGGATGCCTGCCTGGTGTCATAGCTCTGCAGTGGAAACCAAAAACATGGTGCAAGTTTCCTGGTGTCCAATGAGGGACGCTAGGGCTCTCAACCCTGCCTGCCTTGCCTCTGATGCCGACTTTTAGCAGTTCATCAAGGTTCTGTGTTTGCAGGCAGTCTTTATCCTTTCTCCCGCATTTATTTAGGTCACACAACACTAAAACGGGATTTATTGATAGCTACTTCAGAAACTCACTAGTAAGTTAGACTCCTGTTACCACAGTTAGAGCTACGCGTTGTAGATTTACATATGCTGCAGATTAAATGCTCTCCCCGGTACAGCTCTTGATTTAGTGAAATATGAAAGAAGAGCAACAACAAAAAAATGGTTTAATCCCATATTTTTCAATTTCTTCATACATTTGTTTATAATTAGATTCAAGTCCATTAGTCTTTTATATAGATAGTTTCATAGGAAAAGGAGTAAAAGTGCTAAGCAAAGCAGCATTTCCTCAGTGGGTTTTATGTTCCTTTGGGGATGGGAACATAAAAGGAAGTTTTCTGGATGCGCACTGTACTTGGAGTCTGGAAATTTGGGTTCCAATGTGGTCCTTTAGTTGTTCTGTATTTAATATTTTCCCTTATGTTAACTGGGAATAATCTATGTATATATAACCCTAAAAGACCGGACTACTGGCTGGAAGCTATGAGGCACACTGATCACCAGGAGGCAGACACTCAACACAGGAGCTGCCCCCTGGTGGTCAGTGTGCTTCCACAGCAGGAGCCGCTCAGCTGACAGACGGAAGCTAGATGCGGGAAGCGGGAAGCCAGATGCCAGGCTCATGGCTGGCGAGTGCTGCTGCAGTAGCGCAAGCCTCTCCCACCTACTCAGCAGTGCTACTGAGCAGCAGGTGCAGCGGGGCCGGGATGAGCGGGAGTGCGTGTTGCTCCTCTCCGGCCGCCTGCTGCTTCACGCACTACATCCCTTGAGGGGTCCCAGACTGTGAAAGGGCGCAGGCCAGGCTGAGGGACCCCACCGGTGCACGTGCACTGGGCCTCTAGTAATACTTGTAAATTCCCGTGTAAAATATAAGAGGTTTACGTTATGTTTACATTCACATTTTCTGGAATTGGTTCAGAGAGATTTTTCCAATGTGACAGCACATGGTCCAACCAGACTTGTGAGTCTGCTATTTGCAGGGCCCTAATATAGCCCTCAGAAGGCAGACGGGGATGGGGGTGAAATCGATTACACCTTTTGGTAGACATGAAACGTGAGATGCAGAAAAAGCCACATTGAAGATACAGCTTTCACGCTTGGAATATCAAAGAGTCAGTGTAGACTGGGCCTGTGTGGCTCAATGGTTGAGCATCAACCTATGAACCAGGAAGTCATGGTTCGATTCCTAGTCAGGGCACATGCCCAGGTTGTGAGCTCCGTTCCCAGTAGGGAGTGTGTATGAGGCAGCTGATCAATAATTCTTTCTCATCATTGATATTTCAATCTCTCTGTCTCCCTTCCTCTCTCTGAAATTAATAGAAACTTTTTTTAAAAAAGAGTTGGTGTAACTAAGGCACCAAAGGGAATGTCAGAGTCCCACTTTCATGTCACTTCTTTCTTGTAGTTTGAAAAAGAACTTCAGAGGATTTCGGAAGCCTATGAGAGCCTGGTCAAGTCCTCCACCAAGCGAGAGTCGCTGGACAAGGCGATGAGAAACAAACTGGAGGGCGAGATTCGAAGACTCCACGACTTCAACAGGGACCTCCGAGGCACGTCAGCTTCCGTTCCCGTTTTCTCTCTATCCCTAAGCCCTGTGTGACCAACAGCCTGACTTCAGGTCCCAACTGTGTGAGCTAACCTTGGAAATTCCAACCACCTGGGAAAGGGCTCTCAGAGAGCAGAATTGCGCCTTTCTGCCTTGTAGGGTGTAGGTTTCAGCACTGAGAAGCAACAGCCTCTACGGGAAGTGAGGGAGTAGGTGTGCAGCTGCTTCTGGCTTGAAAAGTCCTGACTGTGACTTGTGACTATGTGAGTGGCAACTTTGAAAAGACTAGTGTTAGATGCACAGCTCTTCCCACACATGTGGAGTCATTTGGTAGCATGCTGTAAAAGCCAATGCTGAACACTTGCTTGGTATAGTATAGAAGACATACCAGACATGTGTCCCTCTGGTGGAAAAATAAAGGCCAATAGGCCGATAGATGTGTATCTATAACAATAAAAGTGTAATATGCTAATTAGACCGGACGACCTTCGGACAAAGCCAGGGCTGTGAGGGAAGCCCGGGTCCCAGGTGCCGGCAACTAGGGCAAGGAAGGCCTACACTTGCATGAATTTCGTGCATCGGGCCTCTAGTATATGTATATACTTCCCCGAAACTAGGAGTCACCCGCTACAGGGTCTTGGAAACCTCCAACATACAGAATGACTCAATACACAAAATTTGATTTCACTTTCAGTCAGCCAAGCCATTTTTCAGTTGCCTCGTATGTAGCCTCTAGATCCTACTTTTTCTATTATTACAAACCTTTTTATCTTGCATATCATGTACATTCAATGAAGACCTGTTAAGCCAAATTATTTAATTGAATAGATGAAAACTTGCCAAGTGGTTTGAGCAAATGTAGAACTAAGTGTGTAGGATCTTCATCCATTAGATCATTTTGACCTTTTTTTTTTTTTTTCTGTTTGGTATTCATTTGTTGTTCCAAGGTACAGGTAGCATTCACGGGCTAAAACAGAGGGCTCATGGTCAGGGTTAGACCAGGGCTGGGTTTGGGGCCACGGAGTCAACCCTTTGCAAGGACTTCAAATCAGAGGTTTGCTCATCGGCAGCAAAGCGGTTTTTCTTGGAATCTGTTCTTAGCTGCCTCCTGCTGGTGCCCATCTTGGCATTCCATCGCATGAAGGCACAGCGTGGCGTCGGAAGACTCCTTTTGACATTTTGGAATGTATTGTCCCTCCCCAAAACTTGTTTCGCTTGGGGCTCCTGCGTCTTTTCATACCCAGCTCTTGGCTCCCACGGCACGTCTCGGTTGATGATGACTTAGATCCATACGCATTTCTTCCTAATCCTTTTCTCTCTGCACAGATCGACTGGAGACTGCCAACAGACAGCTGTCCAGCAGGGAGTATGATGGTCATGAAGACAGAGCCGTGGAGGGCCTCTATGCTTCCCAGAGTGAGTCTCCATGTTTATCCACCCCAAAATTGGTATTTTTAAAACCCAGGGGCCTGAACAAAGAGTCAGGTTCATCTTAAGTAGGTTTTGTGCTATGTGCTTTTTGGGTTTTAATTGAGCACATAAGCTATTGGACTTCCTAGGTCTGCCAGAGATAAAGCTGAAGTTATTAGGTATTATTTCAGTAATATTTATTCTGACCTTCTGACCTGGGCCTCCTGAAGGATCACATCATATATCTGCATATGCGACTCTTGTTGCCAAAAATCACTGAGCCCACGTCTGCCCAGAATGAAATAAGCAGTTGCTTCCTGTGTCTCCAGATTATTGGGAGAATATTGTGTCAGTTTCACCAAAGGTAAATGAGAGGATCAGATGGGTTTTGAGAAACCATCGTTTAGGGTTAGAATTTCTGCAAACCCATTGTACGGGCCAGAAATGTAAAAAAAACAACTTCCTTTTTTAAAGGCTGTTTAGAAAACTGAATTCATTTCTCTGGCATAAATCTCAACAACATGGTGAGTTAAGTGTTTACGAACTAAAGACAGTTCAAGCAACAATGTCGCTTATCTGACATTGACCATCCACACGGGGCGGGGGGGGGAGGGGGGTGGGGTGGTGGTGGTGGTGGAATTCTGATGCCCGTCCTTCAGTACAGCCCTGCATTTTCAAGGCGGGGAAGTCATTGGTTAAATTTCCAAAGTGCAGTCCTATTTGATTGGGTTAAGCTCCTCTGTTTGCCCCGCATTTACTCCTGGTTGCACTCCAGGGATTAGTCTCAGCTTCATTATTAACTTATGTTTTGGCAGATGGACACTCATGCTGTTCAGGGCTTCTGCATCAGAGTCTTTCTCATTGTCTTACAGCAGTTGACCTGCCCTGTGCTCCAGGTTCCCATGAAGAGCTTCATCAGCATCTTGAATTACTTTCCTAACAATATATCTCTTCCTGAGAATACAGCAGCTTTACCACCTCCTCTGAGCTTTCCTTTGAAAAGTGAATCACCTGTGGTACCTGCATGTCGTCCCTGGTTGGGTGATCAGCTGCCTGAGTAGAGTCAGTGTCCTTGTGGTAGTTCTGTCAGCAATGTCACTCTGCTGATCCTCTGCCTTCTTGTCAGGGGATATTGTTCTCTCACTTAGTTCAGGTCAACATGGGAAATTCAGTTCGTTCCATCTGATGGGCAGTGGTTTTCGCCTCTTAGCCCAGGCTGTGCTCATGGAATGATGGTGTTTGGTGTTGTGTGAGTTTAGAAGACAAAACATTAATGATGCAGGCCAAGAGGCTCTTCCAGCTTTATGGCAATGATTTGTTCTGTGAGAGCATGCTCCATTGTGCTCCAAAGGCAGAAACAGAGTCCAGAGGCAATTTTCAACTGCTTATAGGTATCTTATTGTTTACGTGTGATACAATTGAATCTAGGCAGGGCATTTGAAGCAAGTTTGCTAACAGTGATATCTAATCAATTTTTTAATACCTGTCTCCTCAGGACACTTTGTGCCATTGTTACGCTTTATAATTGTTTGCATTAGCTTTCCCTCTCCTAGTGTATCGAAGAGATGGACTTGGTATGTTATTTCAAATTTACAGATAGGTATTTTTCTTAGTGAATTGTAAGAACTCTTTATATATTAAGGAACTTAGCATGTCTCCTGCCATCTGTGTTGCTGCTACTTCCCCCAGTTTTGTTTTTTTTGGTCAGATATATGGTAACATTTATTTTTTTTTTAATATATTTTATTGATTTTTTACAGAGAGGAAGGGAGAGAGATACAGAGTTAGAAACATCGATGAGAGAGAAACATCGATCAGCTGCCTCCTGCACACCTCCTAATGGGGATGTGCCTGCAACCAAGGTACACGCCCTTGACCGGGATCGAACTTGGGACCTTTCAGTCCACAGGCCAATGCTCTATCCATTGAGCCAAAATGGTCAGGACCCCAGTTGTTTTTTTACCTTTGATGATAATGTCCTTTAGCTTACAGATTTTTTAAATAACTATATTTATGCCTTCTAGATTTTCTGTTATACTCAGAAATGCTTCTTCCCACTCCAAGATTATAAAAAGCATGCGCCTATATTTTTTCAAATGTGTTTGTGAATTTATTGTTTGCAAGACTTATATTTTAGAAGCTTGTTAGGAACAGTACACGAGACATTCATTAGGAACTAACCTGGAGGCAAGGAGACTAATAACAGGTCTTTTAGTATCTGGGCAAGAGGGGTAGAGGTCTTAACTAAGGCAGAAGTAGTCATGGAGAGTAGGGGAAGATAAGCAAGTGACAGTCAGGGACTTGGTGACCAATTGCATAAAGCAGTAAAAGACAGACAGGAGTGTGACCAGAACAACCAGGAGGAGGGAAGAGGTTGGGATTAGATAAGGAGCCAAAGTTTGAACATGTGGAGTCATCTCACATGGCGGCCATAGCTAAGGGAACAGGTGTAATAGCATTAGGTGCAGACATGCCCAGAAGGCTAGTGATGGGCGGTGCCCTCTGTCCGACTTTCCTTGTAGCATGTGGGTACAGAATGGCAGGCATGAATTACGGCCTCGCTTCAGAGTAATTAATGTGTTTCGTGATCTATATATTCTTTTGAAACTTTATTATTAGAGCACTTCCCAAATGCCTTGTAGCCATAATTATTAACATTACGCACTCCAGAGAAACCAACCTTCTCAAACAAGTCTTTTGAATTCTAGCATTTGGCTGAGAGAAAGGCAGGCCTGCCAAGCGGAGTAGTTATTTCTCTGGGTAATGCCTCGCAAGGAGCTGAGGCTCAGCTGAGAAGCCTCTGACAAACACCTCGGCCGGTGGAAAAGTTAGAAGAAAGTCAGAGGAGAGAATAGCATGTTTGGCTCTTTTGCTTGGTGTTCGTGGAGAAGCTGGGCATTCCGTCCAAGAACACCCACGGCACTCTCGGAGAACGAGCTGTCGGTAGAAGCTCTGTAACACCCTCTTAGTTAATGGGAGGGGAAGGTCCTTCCTGGCCTGATTTCTAAATTTTCCTGCTATCCAGGGCAGTTTTCCTTCAAAGACTGAGCTCTGCTCTTTAGTTGGAGCCTTATGAAGGCCTTGGAGCAGTGCCTGGGCAGTCGCCACTGAGCTGTGCAGGTTGGGGGAACATGAAACAGGGCGATGATTGTGCTCCTCTCGTTTAGGAGGTGGGTCTGTGTTAAAAATCTCACTGGATTAAGTGCTTAGGACTTTGACAAACTGATTTCTCTATACAACGTGGTGTTGCATTCAGAGTTTTGTGTGTTTGTTTTCTGCTTTTGCTTGCTTGTTTTTTTCCCCAAATATTTTTGCAGCCAAATTGCTCCTGAAAAACAAGACATCCTATTTGGTCTGGCTGTGTGACACTAGTGCGTCTTTGTCCCTTAACTTTTTTAACTTACTGAGATTTCTGCTTCTTCTATTCTTTTATTTGTCACACGCATGCACATGCACACAGATAAACATGCACATGTGTGCGCGCGCGCACACACACACCAGAGTCCTGGAAATGTCTGTCATCATTCACTTTTAGCACCGTCTCCTCAGTAAGTGAAACTTTTTAATCGTTTCTTTCTGAAAAATTGATGACTGCAGAATTTCCATCATCATTAGACCAAAAATAAAATATTAGATGTGGGGAAACTAGGTGGGTAGAGGGAATCTTAATTCGTTTCTTGGGTTGAGTAGGAGCTGATTAGCTCTGGTGTGCTTGTGTTATTCCAGGATAAAACCAAGTTGTGTTCCAGGACACAAAAAACTTACCTCCACCCTTTTGGGGTTCTGTAGGCCATATGGGTTCAATGTATTTGGTTAAAATTAAGTCTTTGTGAGTTTTGGATTCTGGCTGTTAAGTGGTATCTCTCCAAGAAAGAAAGATTTTTTTGAGCATTCATTTAAATAGATGAGTAATGTGTGTAAATGAGTCAGAACTCATATATACTTTGGATTTTCCTCATAATTCCCATGGGTTTAAAAGGTAATAACAAAAGAATGTGTGGGATCACCTTGTTTTAAAAATAATAGTAATTTTCTCTGGCCGGTGTAGCTCAGTTGGTTGGGCATCATCCCATGCACCAAAAGGTTGCTGGTTCGTTTGATTCCCTGTCAGGGCACATGAAGTGGTTATGGACTCAATCCCCAGTAAATTAGCTGTTCCATGTTGCACTCTCACATAGATGTTTGTTTCTCTCTCTCCTCCTCCTCCTCCTCCTCCTTTCTATCTAAATATCAATAAAAATATTTTAAGAAAATAATAGTAATTTACCATTTTCAGTGAATCTTCTAATCATCATCTGACCCTTGGATCTTATTTTAGGTCATTTGGTTTTCTGGCTCTTACAGAACATAAAAGAGACTAAAATAATTTTCTATAAGAGAATCCCTCTGAGTATTTTTGTGTTTCTATAAGGGCCCGTGTGAAGCAGAAATTAGTGACGTAAACATGAATTCCGTTGACCTACATGGAGCACAAGGAGGTTACTCTGAATCCCCATTGGGTTTCATCGCACCTTGTGTGGGTTCTCAGGCATCGTCAGGGAAGACGGGTTAGGTGTTGTCACGTACGGGCCCACTGGTTTACCTCCTCAGTCACTGCAAAGCTCCTACTACGGCACCTCCTCCCTCTGCATTCTGTAGGGGCACCCTTTAGTTGCATGGAACTCCTCCACACAGTGGTTGAGTGTCGACTTATGAACCAGGAGGTCATGGTTTGGTTCCAGGTCAGGGCATATGCCTGGGTTCTGAGTTCGATCCAGCCATGTAGGAGGCAGCTGATCAGTGATTCTCTCTCATCATTGATATTTCTGTCTCTCTCTCCCTCTCCCTTCCTTTCTGAAATCTATAAAAATATATTTTTAAAAATCATTCTTTTTAGCTCAATATTTCCTCATTATGTTGGGAGATGCATACCCAAATTATTCTGTTATTTCAAGGAATTTGGCAAAATTATTTTTTTAAAACTTCTATCAGAATAGAAGCATCTTAAGAATGCTTGATTCTTCTTTGCCTGCCTTCTTCCCTCCTTCCTTTGTTTTCCAAGTAGGAGGATATCCAGGGAACCTTTCACTGTTAGGTACTCTTCATGAAAATTGGTGTGATATAGTTGATCTCTGACTTCCTTGACTTCTCTTTTACTCTGATGGAGATGTGTTGGAGGTAACCATTGGCTGTGGTACGGAAAGGTTTTTGGAGCAGCGGCCAGATGCTCACACTGGCCAATCCATGGACCATGCCAGAACACCCAGACCCACCTGGGCAAAAGGGAAGGAATTGTCTGTGGAGCCTGCCAAGGTGGTATCACTTAAATAAAGAACATTTTCTTGCCTCAAGTTAATGGATCCACTTTAAAGATGACCCTTACATTTAGTGGGACTGTGCAGTTCAATGAAGTGAATGGTTTTGTAGGCACGGCCTCAAGCAAATAATTTTGGATCAGTTGCTGCATCTTCTAAGGCCTGGGCTCTCACTGACATGATGCCTGATCTCCCTGCACTTCCATTTCCTCTAAACAGAGGGATAAATCTGCTAATTCAGCCAGTAGAGCTCTGAGGAAGAACCAGAGATAGGAAGTGTGAAGAAGACTTTAGAAAACACATTTATTCTGCAGCACTTCTTCCTGCTCCTTACGTCCTTCCTCCGTCTCTTTTAGCACTCACCTTATCTGTAGGGACCTGCCAGTTTTCAGGGTTGGGGAACGGTCCGTGTTCCCAGAGAATGCTGGCGTGGCTCAGCAAGCCTTCCCGGATTTGGGAAGCAGAGCATGTGAATGCTTAAGCCACTTGTTCAGTCCTGACAGGCAGCACTGAGAAACTTCAAACCCACGTGACAGCCAGAAATGCCCCAGAGCTTCAGAGCATCTGTTTACGCTCCATCAAATCTTCTCCCCAAGTGTGAAAGTCAGTGTGACTCAGTGAGGCTGGTTTTCTGTGCTTAAAGGCCCAGGGCTGGTTAAAGAACTCTCTCCCAGACACGTGTTGGTATCAGGGCTCCAGCAAGTAAGCATAACTTATGACTGATTTATTGGCTTGGCTTTCCTGCTTGGAGATGGAATAGTCAAGTGTCTTTTTTTTTTTTTAATATGTTTTTATTGATTTTTTACAGAGAGGGATAGAGAAACATCGATTAGAGAGAAACATTGATCAGCTGCCTCCTGTACACCTCCTACTGGGGATGTGCTCGCAACCAAGGTACATGCCCTTGACCGGAATTGAACCTGGGACCCTTCAGTCTGCAGGCCGACGCTCTATCCACTGAGCCAAACCGGTCAGGGCTAGTCAATTGTCTTAAACTTTCTTACAGTCCTCAGTCCTTGCACTGCGTGGCTAGAGGGTGGATGGAGTAAGCCCAGACTGGAAAGCAAACTAGAGTTCGTTCCCATTTCATGTGGCGTCCGGGAGCCCTCACGTTTCTTGCCAGTTCAGAGCCGAGAAATCCACATTCAGGTCTCAGCTTAGATGAAATGCCAGTTGCTCGAGGAAGTCCCGAGATAGGTTCAGATCCTCCTTTTATAGGATCCCGCAACAGCCTGTACTCTTTCCTTTTTAAATGTTCAGCACAACTGTGAATAAGTAACTGTTGGCTGTGCCTGTTCTGTCTTTCCTGACTACACTGCATGCACCAGTGGGCAGGGGCCCTGTCTGACACCCTCACCTTTGTGGTCCCATGTCATGTGTTTCCAGAACCTAGCACTTAAGGGCATTTCATAAATATTTGTTGGCTATTGAATGACGTGATAGTTATTATTATTTATTCCAATAATGGGCTACTTCCTGTGAGCTAGCTTCCTGTGGGCCACAGGGCAGCAAACTTTTTCTTTGAAGCGCCAGGTGGTAAGTGATCTCAGGCCACAACCACTCAGCTCTGCCCTGTAGCTGAAAGCCCCACAGATGGTCTGTAAACAAGTGGGAGCGACCGAGTACCAGTGAAACATTATTTATGGAATCAGGCTGTGGGTGGATCTGGCCTGTAGGCCATGGCAGGCTGACCCCCTATTCCCATCATGGAAGGAAGAGAAAGAAGGAACCTGAGCATAAGGAGGATGAAAAAGAAAGAACTGCAGAAGTTCTCTAGATCTTATTTTGTAAATTGCCTAATTTATAAATTAAGATGCAATTGGTATTCTTTCCTGGGAGAGTTTTGTAGTCATTTTATATATACTAGAGGCCGGTGCATGAAATTTATGCATGGGAAAGGGGGTCCCCTCAGCCTCTTCATTCCAGGACCCCTCAGGGGATGTTTGGTTTAAACTGGCAGTTGGACATCCCTCTCACAATCCTGGACCACTCGCTCCTAGTCAGTCACCTGCCTCTCTGCCTGGTTGCCCCTAACTAACCCCCCTCCAGCCTAATCACCCCTAACTGCCCCCCCCCGGCCTGGTGGCCCCATGCAGCTTGCTGTTCAGTCATTTGGTTGTCTCTCACTAACCCTCCTGCCAGCCTGGTTGTAGGCAGCCATCTTTGTGAGTGTGTGATGGTCAATTTGCATATTACCTCTTTATCATATAGGATATATATTTTAGAGAGGGAGAGAGATAAAAATCAATGATAAGAGAGAATCACTGAGAGAATCCTGTATGCCCCCTACTGGGAATTGAACCGTGACCTCCTGGTTTATAGGTTGATGCTCAACCATTGAGCTACACCAGTCGGGCTCATGATCATCTTTTCCTGAAGCCCTAATCAGGTGAGTATACCATTTTCATTCTAGATAAACAGACACAAATCTAGTCACAAAACCTTAGTTACCTAGTTGGGATCCAAAATTGGCAGTGATGAAAGATAGGGCTGGGCAGGACTAGCTCTGGGGTTCATAGTTAACTGCTGGATAGTGAGGTCTTTAGGGGTGCCTCTCAGCAGTGCCATATGTCTTACCATAAGGGTCCTTCTGTGAGATGAGGTCTGCAGATCTTAAGTACCAGGGTTGGGGAGCACCTTGAAGGTCACAAGTCTGGCATCTACAGTGCATGTGTCCTCTGAACTTGAGCTCATTAAGAGGCCATTTGATTGCCACTGGGAATGACGGATTCTCCAGAGGCTGTTGGTTTGATGGTTAAAAGTTTATCCTTGGGTGAAGTTGCAGGGTGGCTCCTGTTTGCACCCCTTTAGGTCCTGGTTCAGGCTGGCCTGCTGCAGTCATTTTACAATAGTAACGGCTGCCAGCACTCGCTGAGAACTTTCTGTGAGCCGAGCACTCAGCTAGCCGCTGCAGGTGCATTGTCTCTATCCAGTATTTCACAGGTGAGGGCGCTGAGGCACAATAAGGTTGAGTAACTTGTCCCAGGTCATCAAGCTGGTGAGTAGAGCAGATGGGTTTTGAACTCAGGCCATTCTAAGACTGGAGTCCAGAGTCATACTGAGCGGTTGCCAGGGAGCCACAGAGACGTGCTAACGTGAGACGTGGCAACTGTGAATTTCAGTAGTTTTAGAATTCATTGGTGGGCCTTCATGTTTCACTGACTAAGAAACTACAACCGAGAATGATCGACTAGTTCGTTGGCTCTGGGGGTGATGAAAATATTCACATTTTTACCCCTTGAAGTATCAGGGCAGTAAGTGAATGTTAAATGATTTTTGTACTAAAAGTCTTCTTTGGATTCAAATCATTTAGCCCAGTACTGTGACTTAGTAGTAACGTACCCATTTCTCCTCAGATGAGTTCTAACTACGGGAATTCACAATTTGTCATTCTGATTTCTACATCTGTCTTTGAACCAGAGCCAATTATAGTAAAAGGCCTTGTTTGATAACCTAGGTATCTCTTCAGATATAAAAACAAAATTGTTGAGACAAGAATAGAGTTTAGAGTCTTTAAAAAAACTTTTCTCAAAATGTCTGAAATTAAAGCTTTTGTTCTCTGAATGATAATAAGTAGAATGCAATGAGTGACTCTGTGGTGTTGGTTCTGTCAGTTTGTTTTTAAACCTATTTTGAGCTCATGAATTGTAGTGAGGGCAGACAGCTATCTCTTAATGGAACGCGAAACTTTGAGGGACAACGTGTTTGTTTTAAGTCCAGGAAATTTGGTTTTAGACCATTACACATAAGCTTGCATCTGTTACTAATTTTCTTTTTTGCTTACAAAAGACTGGTTTGGTAGAAAAAAGAGGGGGGGAAACAGAGCAAGTTACAAAAATGATCGTGGGAGGGGTTGCAGAAGTTAAAGAAAGGAAGAAAATATAATTGCAGGCAACACATTGCTTTCTCCCTGATGAACCCAAACTGAGCTGCTTTTTAATGCACATATAACAATTTCCCCAGCATGAACTTCGATCTTTGGGCCAATTGGAGGGTCAGCCATTCAGAGGGCCCGTTTAAAAAAACATAGTTCTATATGTGCGTATTATAATAATGCCTCAATGCCTTATTTAAAACAAACCTAGGGATACAATTAATAATACATACCCATCAATATCTAGGTATTTATTTAGATACGTTTCATAAACAAAGTAAGTACTTACATACAACAAAATAAATGTGCACATGGTAAGGGTACAGTGTGGTGAAGCGTAACTACCGCCACAGTCGAGGCGTAGCACCTGCCACGCCTGTGGAATTCTTCCTTTCTTCTCCACGTGAGCTGCACTCCCACCCTCTGTCTGCACAAGTTCACTCTTCACTGCCTTCAGATCATTGCTTTTGTTCTGTGTCCAAGTGTCACGATTGTTTCCTGCATGGGGAGCCAAATCGTCTGGTAGGGTCTTAACTTTGTCATCCCTGGAAATAGAAGTGTCTGTTGTATATCTTTTTATATTAAGGAAAGAGAAGGCAAAAAAAAAAAAAGAAAAAAAGGACCTGTTCTGTGGTGGTCATGGGAAGTTTAAGTCTTCAGGTTTGTTTTCTAATTGATTCCGGAATATGTCAAAACCGCCTGCCATGTGCATCCTGTTTTTATGTGGCATTATTAATGCGTTGCCTGGTTTGTTATTAAGCTGTTAGCAGTGATCTGGAAGCCGCCGGACATTTTTATTTGAGGTAAAAAAGAAAATAAAGTGGAAGGTTGAGCAGTACATGTGGAAGCTGAGCTGGATGAGTGGGTGTGTATTCAGTCAAGCAAGTTTGCACGCTACATACGTTAAAAAAAACGAAGTTTTCAAAAGAAAAACTCAGTTACACCTCAATGTGTAAGTGTACTTTTTAGAAATAGAATGCAATAGGATATGGATCAGAGGAAATTACTATATTCAAGACAACTTCTACTGATATTCCAATACCAGTAAATAATTTACCAAATCTCACCACGATAAATTTCTTTTGGTGCCTCACATTCACTTTGGGACTAGATACTAAAGAGCAATAGGTAACAAAAATACTATGTGAGGACCAAAATGCTTTCCTCCGCTAGGCCAGTAGAGGAGTTGGAGGTTGGGCTTATTACTTTCCAATGATAAGTGTCTGGAAACCGTCATTTTTAAAATTTTAGTTTAAAGACTGAGTTAGAATTTGGTCCTGTATCAGCAGCATCCTCTTGTTCGATAAGCTGTTGCCTACCCTTGCTGTATCTCTTCATG
This sequence comes from Murina feae, assembly GCA_004026665.1. Lineage (NCBI taxonomy): Eukaryota > Metazoa > Chordata > Mammalia > Chiroptera > Vespertilionidae > Murina > Murina feae. Next base: position 18,115 of record PVJC01005379.1, read on the forward strand.
TAGGAGGCTCTTCCGCTATCTTAGATTCTTCAAGTCCTGCAGAGCTAGAAGGGTGTAGACACGCGCTGAAGTGCGCCAGTGAGGGAGGATGGACAGGCCGACTCACTCTGTGCCTGGGGTACAGGCAGCCGGTGGCCAGCGCTCGTAGGAGAAGCACTGCCCGCACCCCAAGTACCTGTGTGGGTCCTCCCTCTGTGGAGACTGGGTCCTTGAAGGGATCAGGAGAGCTTCACCGGTGTGTGGCCCTTAGGGCAGGCCTTGAGAACGGATTCGTCTTTTAGAGTGATTTGGCTGCCACAGTACTACATAGAAGGGGAAATTTTTATTTTCCTCTTAAATTGGGGCAACAAAGTTTGGCTCACTTTCTCATATAGACTCATCTCCAGAAGGTTTCTTCCCTGCATTTTTACAGCAGCCATTTCCACAAACCTTTGTTCCTTTTTGTAATGTCTGATCCAGAGGCTCTGAAACTAGGAACACTTGTTTAAAAGAAAGCTTACGTGGGAGCCCCAAATATAAAATGCATAAAAGCTGAAGACCCCTTTTGGTTCAGACAGGGGTGCTTTTTTCTTTTTTAGCTCCACCTCCTTCCTGCTTGGCCCGACATCGCTTCTCCCCCTCCCTTCCTCCTCTCTCTCCCAGGCTCTGCAGGACAGTTTGAGTTGCACTCCTGTTTTTAATATTCCTCATTACAAAACTCAATTAAAAACAGTTCTCTCTCCCAGCCGTCTAAGACAAGCCCTCGCTGGAGCGTTCCTGTGTTTGTTAATAATAGATTTAGTCAGCCTCCCGCTCACAACCTGCAGCGGCCTACAGGGGCCGTGAAGAGCTAAAGACCTTCTCCAGAAACAACAAGGTTCCTTTCCTGATAAACTTTACCAGCAACTTTTTAAAAGACATCAAAAAGCCAAGCCAGGGGCCCGTGGGTTAGCTTTGTATTATGTTGCTTTTTCATTGCTGAGTTAACGAGTGCGTCCCCTTTCACGTGGTTTTGCCTCCCGTAAGCCTCGTGGGAACAGGTAACTCTTACATGGTGTGAACGGTGCTCTGTTCGGTTTAGTTTGGGCAATCCCTTTCCGGGTTCATCAGTTTGACTCTCAAATTGGGGTGAGAGAGAGAGAGCAGATGTGAAGAATGAGCTCTTGAGTGTGGACTATCTCTGAGGCAGGATGAACCTAAATAGTTTTGCAAACAGTGAAGTAAATGAAATTCTTTCCCGTTGAAAGCATTTCCCACTCCCACATCCTCACAGAAAAGAAATTCCTTTTGGTGTCCACAAGATCATCCACATGGAGCTGGCTCTTCAAGTCGATGGCAGCCGCCCTGTGGAATGGACTCCTCGCCAGCATCTGTTCCGTATTACAAGATACGGTGCCAGGGAGCCCTGGGCCGAAGGCTTCTTGAGGAAGGAGAGGAGAAGAGATTTTAGGGAGAAAGACTATGGCAAATAAGTGTTTTGACACCTTTTCATAAGAGAGAACCCATGCATCAGCATTGTGGAGAGGTTTCTCGTTACCAGAATTAAGGCCATTAGTGTTGGTCAGCATCGTCTTAAGACTTTGCCAAATACCAAGTCCTCTTGGTGGAGAAGGGAGAAAAGGAGAGTGTCCTCGTGATGTTTTTAATACAAAAGCAAAAACCCACTGGAGCTCAGCCCAGAAGCAGGGACTATTTTTGAAGTGCATGGTTGTGTGAGGGAGCCCCCAGGCGGGACGGGCAGGTAGGGCTCACAAGGCTTGGGGCCAGGGCTGGCATGTCTGAGAATCAGGTGTAGTTTGTACTTAAGAGTCTGTCTGTGCGTGTGTCTCTCTGTTTGTAATCCTCTCTCCCTGTAACCATAGGCTCTCACTCACTTTTTTCCATTCATCTGCTTGATTCTTCATTTTCTACTGTACGGCTCTCTCTCTTCTCCAGCACACATGCAGGATGTGGCTGCTGCCTAAGAGCCAGGTGGCCTGGGGCATCACCACCTCTCCCGGGCTCCTACTGGCACCTCCCCAGATGAGAGACTCTGATTGGCCCAGCTTGGGTCACATGGCCCTTCAGGTTTGACCCTGTCAAATGGGAGTGGTGGGCAGGGGCAGATGAGAAGGGCTTTGCACTGCAGACATGGCTACTTCCCAGGACTTTGTAATGCAGGGCTGCGGTCAATAGCTCTTCAAAACAGAGTGTTTTCTGAGCAGACATGTGAACATTGTCTGCTTCCTATAGATCTCCAGATTAGGAAGCACTTGCCTCTGGCAGGCCCTCTCCTGGTGAATCTCCAGTGCTGATGGGGGCGGGGACGGGCAAACGGACCCCTACATACAAACAGATGGCCCCGGGCACTGTCAGCACCTGCAACCTCAGCCTCCCTCCCAGCCTCTCCTTCATCGGTGGCCTTTTCTCTGGTTGCATTCTTTAAGCTCTCTTCATTCAGAGAGGCCCCGGGATTGTACTCCTAACATCAGTCTTATCCGTCATAGGCATATTAGAGGTTGTTGGATCATACCTGCCTCCTCTTCCCTTAATTCGACGCCCACCCCTCCCTCTTCCCACATCCAAGGCCCCGGTACCTGCTTGAGAAATCCAGAGACACGACTGCAGAACCAGGTGCCCAAGTGGGCTCATTGTGCATTGCTGGGTGAGCACATGGGATTCAGAGCTTGAACGGGATTAGCTTAGCCTGTGTTTATGTGTACAGACTCTCTCTCTCTCTCTCTCTCTCTCTCTCTCTCTCTCTCTCTCTCTCACACACACACACACACACACACACACACTGCAGGACAGATGTGAACCTGTTAAGAACCGGCCAATTGAAAGGTCCAACCTTGGTTCCAGTTGAAAGAAGAAAGGATTCCAGGGGATGAGTCACCCTTCGGTCAGGCTGGCAGCAGCTGGACTCCTCTGTCCCTCCAGCTATATTGAGCTTGGGGAAAACTCATCAAAAACACTCATCAAAACCCTTTAGCTGAGGAAAGGCCTGGAAATTGATTCCTACGTGAGAAGGGCCCGGTGAAAGCCGCGCCGACCTCATGAGCTCCAGCTGTAAGTTGGAAACACTGAATTAAAAACCAGCAGTGCCGCCCTGGCCAGTGTGGCTCCGTTGTTTGGGCATCGTCTTATGCACGGAAAGGTTTGCCAGTTTGAGCCCCAGTTGGGGGTGTGCAGGAGGCAGCGGATCAATGTTTCTTTCTCCTTTCCTCTCTCTTCCTCACCCTCTTGCTCTCTAAAAATCAATTTTAAAAATCTTTTTTTTAAAAAACTCACAAAACTAGTAGCACAACACATAGTGCCTTGACGCCCCACTGTTGGTCCCCACACTTGCCCAGCCCAGCCCACGGTATTTCCTGACAGGCTACTAATGGCCACTGCCCCGTGGTTCGGCCAGCAGTTAAGCTTAGTGCGCAAATAGTACTTCAGAATCAGTTTCAACAGGCTGTCCACAGTGGGCCTTACCCAGAACTGGCAACGGGAGGGTCAGATACAAAGGGAGCATCTTTTTTTTTTTTAAATATATATATTATTGATTTTTTTACAAAGAGGAGAGGAGAGGGTTAGAGAGTTAGAAATATTGATGAGAGAGAAACATTGATCAGCTGCCTCTTGCACACCTCCCACTGGGGATGTGCCCGCAACCCAGGTACATGCCCTTGACCAGAATCGAACCCGGGACCTTTCAGTTCTCAGGCCAACGCTCTATCCACTGAGCCAAACCGGTTAGGGCCAAAGGGAGCATCTTTGATTACTGGACCCAGTCCTAGTTTCTGTCCACTCTGCTCCTTCCTCACACATAGACCAACCTATGGGGGGAGGCACAACACAACTGCCATTGGCCTTGTGCAAGTGCCATAGCCATTGAACTTCCGTTTCCTCCGCTGTCTCATGGAGTTGTGAGGATTAAGTGAAGTTCATTGTAAAGTTTGAGGGATGTAGTAAGCCCCCAGTAATATGTTAGCTATGATGTGGCAAGCCCCGTGGTAGGTATTTTGTAGAGAGTCCTTTTAATCCTCACAGCAGTCCTGCAACATCCATCTTATTAGCTCCATCGGAAGAGATGGAGGCACAGAGGTGAAGCCATGTGTCCAAGATGAGCCAGTAGTGGAGGTGCCAGAACCACACCAAGTCGGCCTGGCTACAGAGCCTGTGCCATCGCTGTGGTTTCCAGAGTAAACAGTGTATGAGCAAGCATCTCTGTGTCAGTGGGACTGGAGCCATCAGGCTAAACAACTCCCCGCTCCATGCAGTCCAGGGTAATTCATATCCACTGAGTAAACAGACCATTCCAGGCAAGAGTTCCCCTGTGTCAACTTGCCTGTTCTAGGAATTCTCAATATATACACTGGAGCCCAACCAAAAATTCAGTGTGAGGCTGGTCTTTCTTGAGATCCCTCCCAAGGGGCTTAGCTAATGATAAACTGAAAGGACCTTCTGATGAGATGGTTTCACTCATGGGACTCTCCCTTGATATCTCCCAAGAGATGCCTTTTCAATGGCTCTGACATACCCCAGCCCCCAAGTCTCCAGGGAGTTTAAGAGGCACAGGTAGTCCACCTTATGGGCTCCCTGCTCTGACATCCCTCTCCCTCTCCCCCTGGCCTGAATTAGATGTCCTCTGTGTTCTCATAGCACCTTGTGCTGACGTCCTTGCCTCGCTTCCCACCCAACTGAGCACAGAACACTGTGTCCTGCTCACCTGTAGTCCCAGAAATTATCACACTTCTCAAAACAACCACAGTAATCACAGCCTTATGAGAGTTGACATCTACTGGGCACTTACTGTGTGCATTTGGAAGGAAGTATTGTTGTGATCCTCACTTTCAAAGCAAGGAAACTGACGCTCAAAGAAGTGCTTTTGCTTCCAAAGTCACAAAACCATAAGTAGTGGAGCTGGATCTGAACCCAGGCAGCTTGATTCTGGATCCATGCTTTTCACCAGAACTCTGTGATGTTTCCAAGTAGTAGATGTTTAATCAGTTGATATTTGCAAGTGGATATACGTGGGTGTACTTGCTGTGTTTTGAGAATTATGACATGACCTGTGATGTACTTAAATCTGTGCAGTAATGAGTTGTTATGGTTGAGCTCCCCTGTACTTCCTGCTTCTGTCCTGCCATTCTCTATCTCTGCGCACTTGCCCAGGGGAGGCGGTTAGAGCCATGCTTGTGACATGGCCTCGATGAGAATTCGAGTTCTGGCTCTCCCATTGATGAGCATCACTTCTGTGGGCATGTTAGTTATCCTTTATTAGCGTTATTTTCCTCAACTGGAAATGGAAATAATAATGGTGCCTACCTCTTACAGTAACTTAAAGGAATCCTATATAATAAAAGAGTAATATGCAAATTGACCCTAACAACAGAATGACTGGGAATGACTGGTCACTGACACACACTGACCACCAGGGGGCAGATGCTCAATGCAGGGAGCTGCCCTTGGTGTTCAGTGCACTTCCACAGGGGGAGCTCTGCTCAGCCACCAGCCAGGCTGACGGCTACCAGTTTAGCAGTGGTGGTGGGAGCCTCTCCTGCCTCCTCAGCAGCTCTAAGGATTCTGACTGCAGCTTAGGCCTGCTCCCCATTGGCAAGTGGACATCCCCTGAGGGCTCCCAGGCTGCCAGAGGGATGTCTGACTGCCAGCTTAGGCCCAATCCCCCCGGGGAGCGGGCCTAAGCCAGCAGGTGGACATCCCAAGAGGGGTCCCAGACTTTGGGAGAGCACAGGTTGGGCTGAGGGATCCTCCCAAGTGCACAAATTTTTGTGCACCGGGCCTCTAGTAATAACGTAAAGGGAATAGTATGTCACCATTTTGGTACACAGTCATGCAACATACATGAGTAGGTTTAGTTATTGTTACCACTGTTGTCACAAATGGTTGTTTTTAAAACTTCATTATTGAGAGCACTACTTCCTGTATTGGGAGCTCTGAGCCAGGGCAAAGGATACTAAGTGGCACGCTTCAGTCTGAAGTCTAAAGTCACCAAACTCGGACAGTGTTCTCACCCATGAATTCCAGAGGTTAAAGAGCATTCCAGATCTAATGGAGTCTTCATGCAGTACCCACATCTTTGACCTGTAGTGTACACTGAAGTTCCGGCACCTGGGCAGAGAAGGGAACTGGATGTCCATGGTCTGTACCAGCCATCTGCTGCATGGTGGCCGCACAGGTGGAGGGAACAGCTGTGTAGCAAAGGCCTAATACCGAACATCTAGCAAGAATTGCCATTTATTGCCGTAACCGGTTTGACTCAGTGGATAGAGCATTGGCCTACAGACTAAAGGGTCCCAGGTTCGATTCCGGTCAAGGACATGTACCTTGGTTGTGGGCACATACCATTTGCAACAACATGGATGGAACTGGAGAGCATTATGCTAAGCGAAATAAGCCAGTCGGAGAAAGATAAATATCACATGATCTCACTCATAATGTTCAACAAACAAATAATGATCAACATGATTTGATGAACAAACAAAGATCGACCTAGAGACAAATGGGAGGAGAGGGGGGTTAGAGAGCAACCAAAGGACTTATATACATGCATATTAGCATAACCAATGGTGCTTGCCCGGGGTGGGAATGGCTGGGGGTGGGGAGGGTCAATTGGGGGAAAAGGAGATATATGTAAAACTTTAGACAATAATTAAAAAAAAAAGAATTGCCATTTATTGTACAGTTGGCAATGATGGTAGAAAGTCGTGGTAGAAAGCCATTTATTCATTCAACAACATTTACTGAGCCAGGCAGTGTTCTAGGCTCAGGGAATCAATAATGACCCAAGCAGATAAAGTGTTAGATATTTCGTTTCTTTAACACTTTGTGTGTATTATCGCCTTCCACAGAGTCGGCACAGCACTGCGATGTAGCGTTATCATTCCCATTTGATGATGAGGGAGCTGAGGCTCTGAGAGGTCAGATAGTGCACCTCGGTGCTGTCAACTGATGAGCCTGGGATGTGAATCCAGTTCTCCCTGATGCCAAAGTTCACTCTTGAGCACATGTGATACTGCCGATCAAGGAAAGAACGAGTGCTGGAGCGTGTGTGTGTGTGTGTGTGTGTGTGTGTTGGTGGGCGGTATCTGTTAATTCAGAAATATAAAGAGCTGTCGTCATGACACCGCGATGATTGTGATCATCGATTTGCAAACTGCAAGAAGCTCTGGTTGTGGCTTCTAGTCTTGGGCTCAGTCTACCATTTTACTGCTTCTGGTCAAAATCAATGTGTCCTTGGCTGCCTCCAGCAGAGAGAACTCGTAGGCCAATGTTGATAATCATGTTTCTAATATTCACTCATTTTAATGGTGACATACTGTTCCGCGACAGGGCTCGTAGCTTATTCAACCAACCCTAGTCTTACACATTCAGCCCACTCAAGCGTTCCCATATTATAAACAACATATCTAACTATTCTAACTTATTTAAAAAATAAAACGTATTGCTTTGCCACAGGAAAAATGTGTTCACTAAATGATTCTGATCCCGTGACACCGTCGGCCCTGCCCGCTTCGTGAGATGGGAGGTGGGACGCCTACAGGAGGGTGGGCAGACGTGCTGGGCACGGGCAGGCACAATCTCCATCCGTTACATCGTCGTGGAGAGGAAAGCCCTTTCCCCAAACCCAAAGCAATGCCCTTTTCTTTCCTGAACAGAAGAAGGGGAACATGTAGGGCCAGGATCCCCCTGTGGGAGAGGATCCAGCCAGAAAAGGGAGGCCCTGCTGGGAGCGCCCGCCCTTCTGCCGTCCCGCCTCAGACCAAGAGTTTCAGCTTCTGGACCTCGGCTTATTTCTCTGTAAATAAGAATATTAGTGCTGTTGTTAGGGTCTCCTGCCCTTCACCCCTGGTTTGGAAGATGGAAATGGGGAGGCTGTAAGCATAACATGAAATAGGTAAAGAGTTAATTTGCAGCCTTAGAGGAAATGTACAGAAGTGAGTTACCGGGAACGTGGGGTCCCTGGTTCGCCTCTGGAACTGAGTGTGTCTGGAGCTAACAGTGCTGTTTGAGAAAGCCTTCCCCTCACACACCACAGCATTCAGAGGGAGCAAAGGCAGTAACTCAACCCTCTACTCTTTCCATGCTTCTTGTTTTTAATCATTGCCAGATGTAGACTGGCAGTGAGCCCAGAGGGGAACACTTTTTCTGATGTAGTTTTGTTTTTGTCTCCCTTCTAGACAAAGAATTCTTGAAGGAAAAGGAGAAGTTAGAAATGGAGTTAGCAGCAGTGAGGACTGCAAGCGAGGACCACCGGAGACACATTGAAATCCTGGACCAAGCTCTGAGCAATGCCCAGGCCAGAGTCATCAAGCTGGAAGAGGAGGTGAGACTGATGGTAGGATTGGCCGGGGGCACGGGATGGAAGGTCGGGAGGGGGGAAGGGCAAAGCCCTGAGGGCCTCCATTTCTATTTTCTAACCAAGCAACTCCAAGGCGTTGAGTGAGGGGTAGAGGGAAAGGGGAAATGTAGGAGATCTCCCAAATAAAAATAAGTGAAAACGGAGTTGATCCAACCCAGAGCCAGGCAGTGTATGAAAGGCACACATGAATACCATCAGCAGAGAGCTCGCCCTCAGCCTGCGACCCCGCCTGCTGCCCGCTGGCTGGCAAGTGTTCAGGGCTAGACATAAGTGGGAGGGCTGGAAACCACTGGTTCCTGCACAGAAAACAGACTAACAGTTTTTTAAAAAATAGTTCAATTACTCTGTCTTTGGACTCCTGGTTGCATTAAAAAAGGCAAAAGTCCTCTGTGGGGTGGAGGCAGGGTGGCCTTCAGCAAGCCTGTCTCCAGTTTTCAGAAGTTGGCTTAGCCTGCAATGACCTCCGCCCCTCCTCCCCCAAACCCCATCCAGGAAAGTGTGATCCCACGTAAGCATTGTGGGTTAGTAGTTTCTGACGAGATGAACCCTTTAGATTGTTTTGTGAGGTAGACTTTTCCTTTACGCCTGGCTGTGGAGGTAGAATGTCCCCTTCTGAGGTCCGAGCGAGGGGGTTCAGTCTGTAGACAGTGTCAGAAACGGAGGCGAGGTCTGGCTGGGTAGGTAGGAGCCCCGGTCTGAAGGACGCATGGCCGGGATGGTCTACGCAGAGTGGTGCCAACATGCAGAAAACAGTGCCGTGATTGGTTCAACTGCTGCTGCTGCTGTTGAAAATAAAAAGCTATTCCTTCAGAAACATCTCCTGATGCCACGTCACTCAGTGTCTCAGCAAATGTCAAGGTTAAAGCAGCTGAAGGGGAAGACTGTTAAGTCTACCCAGGTGTTGTCCATTGGAAGCCTTTTAAACCCTGAAAGTCCTATGTAGAAACAACTGTGTGAATGCTGGCATGAGCCGTCCCAGGGCAGCAGCCTCACTGCATCTTCCTTGTCACCGCAGAGGAGCTCATCAGATAGGAAAGCATGTGCCCAGAAAGCGACCTCAGCCCCTGAAGGACAGGGGGTCTGCTTTGAGGCCAGGACCCTTACCATCATTATAACTGAAATCACTTATTGCGGCTCCTTCTCTGTGTGAGGAACAAAGGAAAGTTATAAATTTTTAATATTTTTTTTTTTTTTCTATGAAAGTAAAATCTGTGAAGACCTTAGAGACAGGTTCTTGCTGATCACTGTTGTGGATCTTTTCTTGTCATTATATCCATATAAGGTCTTTAATTGTGTGTAGCTTCTCCAAATGTCTGTGTCTGGCTCCCAGACACACTCCTTGTTCTTATTAAAGTTCCTCCTGAAGGGCCTTATTCAGCCCAGATGGCTCCTGAGTGTGTGCTTCCCATCGCTTCTCGGGACGGTGAGGAGCTGGGCATCTCCTGCCAGACTACGATGAGCGAGCTTCGTGACCCCAGGAAGGATGCGTCAGCTCTGTGACCTTGGGCAGTCACTCGACCTCTTTTTCCTCAGTTTCCTCATCTCTTAAATGGAGATAATAAAGGAGTCTGCCTTTTACTGTTGTTGGGAGGATTAAGTGAGATACTACATCTAAAGCACAAAGTTTGGCATGGTGGCACTTTAAAAATGTTGGCTGATATAATTATTGTTATTATCAACTATCTTCATCATAATATACTCCTTGCCAGGCTTAAGTTTGATACAAAGGTAAATGAGAGAGAGCCATGCCTTCGAGAATCTTGTGGTTGTTTAGGGATAATATTAATTCATTCACTTAACAAATATTTATCGAGTACCTGCTGGATGCCAGGTACTGTTCCAGGCATTGGAGACACACAGTGTGCACTCTGCCCAACAGGGATCAAAGCTCTTGTAGTACATACACACTTAGAAAATTGCACACAGTCTGGGATGTGGTAAATAGTATATGAATGGTACTCACAAAATGTTTGATAAGATAAGTCATCCATAACAAGAACCTGCAGTGAGTAGGTCCTCACATGCCTATTAAAACAAATCAAGCAATCAAAGGCACAGTGAATTAAAGAGCCATATGAAAATTGACCCCAAGAGCAGGTATAAGAAAAGGCTATAAAGTTGCTGTTTTGCCAAGCTTGTGTGTCTCAGTGGTTGAGCATCAACCTATGAACCAGGAGGTCATGGCTCAATTCCTAGTAAGGGCACATGCCCGGGTTGCAGGCTCTATCCCCAGTAGAGGATGTGTAGAAGGTAGCCAATCAATAATCCTCTCATCGTTGATGTTTCTATCTCTCTCTCCTTTCCCTTCCTCTCTGAAACCAATAAAAATATATTTTAAAAAATAATCCTGTCTAATAAAAGAGTACTATGCAAATTAACCATCACTCCGAGACAAAGATGGCCACGCCCGTAGCCACAAGATGGCAGCGCCCAGCCCCTCACTCCAGCCCTGTCCACTGCTGCCCTGCCGTGCGCGATTGTCAGCCGCCCGGCGTGAAGCGCTCACCCCCAGCCCGGGACCAAGGTCAGGCGCTTTGTGCCGGGTGTGCCCCACCCCCACCCCCAGTGCACGAATTTCGTGCATCAGGCCCCTAGTTAGTAATAAATAAGGTTGCTGTTCTTGCCACTCCCCTCGAAAGATCGGAAGCACCTCCTTTTTATTCCAGTGGCTCTGGCTGGGACACAGGCTTAGCCCAGGCAGTGCAGCCTGCGGAGTCAGAACACCCTCACAGCAGCTCTTAAATCCCAGCATGTACCCCCTTGCCAGTGCAGCCATGGGTTAGACCCAGGATCTGAGTCACCTGCATGGCATTTGCACGCCCAGACGCAGAATGACAGGAAATGGCATCTGGTCTCCCCACTCAGGACCAGATTAATAAGTGCCTCAGCCTGATTTTTGATATCAGACACCTTCCAAAAAGTTAGAAACGTGCCTAGGGTTCATGGCCACGGCCCAGACTTGTCCCTGGAAGAAAACAAAGTCTGAGGGTAAGAATTTGAAATTGTTCACCGGGATTTTCAGTCCATACTGGATGTGACGTTTCCAATGGTCATCTTTACCTTAATTTCCATTTCCTCAGTGGTTGTGTTGGGTGTTCAGGCCCTTCTGGTTTCTTCAGGGCTGTCAGCTTTAGGAGAAAGTTACTCCACAGTTATCTAGCGTGAGAACTTTTCATCTTTATTCAGACATACACATGGGCCCACGTGCATATAAACACATACACAATTCTCTATTATAATAGTAATTTATAATTATTATGGAAAATTTGAAAAATACAGAAGAGAATAAAGATGAGAAATGTCTGTTCAGCCATGCAGATAAACATGGTTAGTGCTTTCATTCTATATTTTTATTGATTTTTAATCCTCACCTGAAGATATTTTTTCCATTGAGAAGGGGAGAGAGGGAGAGCGAGAATCTCGATGTGAGAGAGACATCGATTTGTTGCTTCCTGTACGCCCCCCAACTGGGGTCTGGGATCAAACCCGCAACTGAGTTACACGCCCTTGACCAGAAATCAGCCTGCGGGCCGATGCTCTAACCAGTGAGCCAAACTGACCCAGCTGGTTAGTGCTTTTAAGTATTTCCTTTCTGTCTTGTTTTCTTCATAGATAGAGTTGTGATGATGTTGTATATAATTTTTAATTCTGCATTTTTCGGGTAACACTGTAGAGTAAGCATTTCCTCATACCATTAAAAACTCGGAACCCCATTTCCAATGCTAGCAAATGCTGTAGTTTCTAAGCAGTCACCAAGGACGGAGCTCAGAGCTGCACCAGTAGCTGAAGGCAGGTGCCCCAGTAGGGTCTTCGATTCCAAGCATCCCAGCGCGTGAGATACAACTGGCGGCAGTGCCTCACCCTGTTCTGTGCCAGCTCCGGGGGTTGAAGTCTGGTCTCCCTCCCTGGCTCTCCCCCCACCCCCCACCCCGGTGCTGAGGACCTCCAGTCCGATCCTGGGCTCTTTTTCTCGCCCTGCTCAGCTGCGAGAGAAGCAGGCCTACGTGGAGAAGGTGGAGAAGCTGCAGCAGGCGCTGACCCAGCTGCAGTCTGCATGTGAGAAGCGGGAGCAGATGGAGCGGAGACTCCGGACCTGGCTGGAGCGAGAGCTGGACGCCCTGAGGACCCAGCAGGTGGGGGCCGGGGGGGGGGGTGCGACAGACGGCAGGATGCACTAGAGCGCTCTGCTCTTGGCACTGGGGGTCCCGGGGTCAAGGAGAGCTCCTGTCCTAGGGGAGCCAACACAGCAGCCAGTGGAGGATGTCCTCACAGGAGGTGCTGGGCATCGGGGAATGTGGCTTTAGACGGCTTCCCAGAGGACATTTGAGTTGGACTTCGAAAGACGAGTTTTTGGGGGGTGTTGGGGAGAGCATCAGAAGTAGAGGAAGGGTGCGTCAAGGAGAGAGGCAGCTCGGGACAGCGGGATGCAGCTGGTGGGGGGAATGCCCAGTGCGGCTCAGGAGAGGTGAGGCTGGCCGTGGAAGGCACGTGGCCCAGGTGAGAGACTGGGCTTTGTCCTGTGACAACAGAGCCAGCGGTGGCAGTTTTTCAGCTGGAGAGGAATGTGGTGCACAGGGCTGGGGAAAGAGCGCTCTGGTGGTGTCGGGAGGGTCTTGGGGGGCAGATGGCAACGTGAAGGAGGCTGTCATGAGGGCTGTTGGTGTCATCACAGGGCGTGGCAGTGGGAACCCAGGGAGAGGAGGCAGGGGGAGAGATCAGTAGGACTGACCGTCAGTGCATGTCCAGGGGTAAAGGAGAGGAAGGAGCTCAGGACGACCCTGGAGTGTGATACTGGCCGTAAGCTCCTGGTCCTCTGCCTCGTTTTATCCTGGCGGCAGCACTTGGCATAACTCAGCTATGAATAAGCTCAAATAAAATGCCCTGGCCGGGCTCCATGCGCCTCGGCGAGGGGACGAGCTGCAGGACGGCCCTGTGGCTGGACCGGGAGCCTCCCAGGCCCTGCTCAGACTCCTGGCTCCAGCAAGCACCGTGCGCCCTCGGCCAATGCGGTGGGCAAAGCCCTCCCTGCACCGATGAAGGGTGCACCCTCGGTTGGGAACCAGGGGAATGCAAGACGGCTCCATGGAATTACCTACTGGACGGGGCACAGTGGCTGTGGGTGAAAGACTTGGAAACACTGGAAAGCGCACACGCCGGCCGGCCCCGCCCTTTCTCATGGCCGGCACCCATGTTTCCTGGGCGTGTGTACTTGGCGGGCGGAGGAGGTGTCGGTGAGATCGCCCAGAACCTTAAGGAGCCCACCCGGCCGCCCACCATCTTGGCTGAGTTGGTGGCTGGTAAGGAAGGGTGAGTCTGTCTTTGGACTGCTGCCCTATCCTCCCTGGGCTGCCTTCCCTGGCCTGTGGGGGCCACCCTCCAGCTGTTTCCCACACGCAGTTACTGAGGTCTGAGCCTCCCCACGGGGGGGCCAGCTTCTTGGATGCTGGTACTGTGCTGGTACCGGTGAGCCTCATGAATCCTTGGCTAGCAACACAGGCACATCTCAAAAGTCAGCGCTGCAAAGAACGTTTGTGTCCAGTTACTATGTCCCCGGCACCTACGGTAGGTGACTCATCCTGGGACCTTCTATTTTGAATGCTGTGAGCCGGACTCAGCCCATTATCCTTGCTGTGCACCAAGGAGAAATGTGAGGTTAGAATGATTTGAAAAATACCCCTTGCCACAGAGGACCGTTCACACGCTCAGAGCCACACACCCTCACGCCTGTTGCTTCCTCAGATGGGCAGAAACCCGTCCCCGCCATGCCTAAGGCTGCTGGCTGCTGGGGAGAGGTGGGGGGACAGAGGTTTCAGAATGAAGCTCTCCGGGGAAATTACTCGGCTTGCATTTTGGTTCTAGTCTTGGGGGTTAACAGCAGACCCCCTGCTGGTTATGGCTGACATGAGACCAAATAGAGGGTAGACAATCTATAGAGCTAAACAGAACTTTATTTATCTTAGTATCTCTTTAAAAATATATCAGTTTTTTTAATGAGCGTGTTGATTGTCTCCTATGATATGTTTCCTTGTTGTTTTACCTCCTCATTAAAAAGATGAATATTAGTTTTTATTTTTTCCTTGAATACCTCTGTATTCTATCATTTTGTCAGTGAGCATACATTATTCTATAACCAAAAAAGGTAAAAATTTTATTACACATAAATTCACCCCAAAGTTTTGAGTTTCTAGCTATTTCCATATGGAATCCTATATAATAAAAGGGTAATATGCAAATTGACCCTAACAGCAGAACCACTGGGAATGACTGGTCACTATGACACATACTGACCACCAGGGGGCAGACGCTCGATGCAGGAGCTGACTCTTTTGGTCAGTGCACTCCCACAGGGGGAGCGCTGCACAGCCAGAAGCTTATCTCATGCAAGCGCAATGGTGTTGGCAGGAACCTCTCCTGCCCCTGCGGTAGTGCTAAGGAGCAGTGAGCCAAGCGGTAAGGAGCGAAGGATCCCGGACTGTGAGAGGGACATCCCTTGAGGGGTCCCAGACTGCAAGAGGGCATAGGTCGGACTGAGGGACTCCCTCCCCAGTGCATAAATTTCATGCACCGGGCCTCTAGTGTACTATAAAGTTGGGTCAGACTCCTGCCTGGAGCCTGTGGACAGTGTGGTGAGTGCAAGCCTGCTGGCCCTCAGCAGGGATGCCTGGAGTTCACTCTAGTCCATTCCAGAGCCTGGGGTCCCCCGAGAAACTCGGCCTTTCTGGGAAAGGTACCCAGGGGCCTTGCTGATCAGCTTCCTCCTCATTCACTCTGCAGCAGCTCATGCATATGCCTGCCTGGGCATGGCCAGCCCTCTGGCACCCCGCTCCTCACTCCTGAGCTGCAGAGGCATTTATCTGGCCTTGTTAGAAGGTCACACTGAGGTCACATGGTAACAGAGCTCCTGGCCATATCCCCCTTCAACAAAGCTGCCCCCCATAGGGCGTTATTCTGAAGGGACTATTGAGAGAGTAGCTCTGAGAACTTACTAAATCAAGACCCACACAGGGACTCTGCCCTTAGACTAAGGTGACCAGATTTTAACATTGGTAAAGCGGGACACTATTGATGGGGGGGGGGGTGGAGTCTTTTTTATTATTATTATCATTACTTAAAATATTACAAAGAGTAGTACATATGTCTCTTTTTTCCCTCCCTTGACCTTCCCCCGTCCTCCCCTACCCCGATTGGGGGAGGGGGTTCTTGATTAAAAAATTGGTCTATATGGAGCAACAAATATTTTCATAGAACACAAAAATAGCACTGTAATATTTTCTTTTTAATTTCAACTTAAGTACAATTTACAAATATAATTTAAAAATTATGTATGGTATTATTTTATTATTTGGCATATTTCTCATTTGAGTGAATTTTTTTGGTAGATTGCTGTCGTTGTTTAAAAGGTCATGAAATTTTTCACAAGAATTTGTTAAATTATATTTCACACATAAAATGGCTTTCAAAGTCTCAACACTTGATTGTGATTTTTCTGATGTCCACACTTTATTTACCGTAGAAAAAATGCATTCACTTGCAGCATTAGTTCCTAGTAAGGACAGCACGTTATTTTAATTTTAATCCTATATTTCTTTCTAAATAATAACAATACTAACTTGTATTATTTTTCCTCTGAATTTGCCATAACGTGAGTCGTAAGTGTCACTTTCAAGGCCGGCACTAGACTTTTTGCCGCCACTATAAAATATAAATAATACTAGGACTGTCTGCTAAATTCAAGAAAATTTATGTATTTATGAAATAAATAAATAAATTACTTACCTAAATTATTTGAATAGCTGATTTGTAATGACATCACTTGATTAGCTTACTAGCACGCAGTACGATGTGTATCGTCTGAGAGACAGTTACAAAATGTTTTCATCGTTGCCAATCCCAAAATATGCCATTGTTCATCAAGTCCAAACAATGGTGGTCGAATTCTAACAACTGATCAACAATGCGAACTTTGATAAGCAGTTCTCGATAATCAGTTCTCAACAATTATTTGTCATTATTAAAGTTTAACATTATAAAATTAACAAAAATAATATAAAACTCATATCCTGGCTAAATAGCCACATGACCATGGAAAACCACATATTCCCTTCCCGTTCTCCCGCTGTTCCCTTGCTTGTCATGCATTCTTTTCAAAAATCGGGACTGTCCCACCAAAAGCGGGACATCTGGTCACCTTACCTTAGACTGATGCCAGGACAGAGCGAACTTCTCCACCCACATCCTTAACAACACAGAGCCCCCAAGTGAGCCTCAGTTAACCTACGAGGTGCCCTGGAACCTCCCCGACAGTGGGTAGATTGGAGGTAACAGAGTGGCATGGAGTCGTGTATTGATTCACAGGATGATTCCAGGGTTAGACTGACCAAGGTGGGTGACTCCTGCCTGCTCCTCCTACTAGGAAAGTGCCCTTGGGTAAGTGAGCTCTCTGAGCCTCAACTTCCTTGTCTCTAAAATGGGGCCAGTACGTTATGCTGACCTTACACGTATAACATGAGATAAGAAAATCCTCACAGTGCCCGGCACGGAGGAACTCGTTAAGGAAGAATAGCTATCGTTGCTGTTTTATCATCATGACCTTCAGAGTATGGCAAGGCCTAGGGCATCCCGGCACCCTCTCCCACATTCCTCCCTTACTCCAGCTTTTCCAGTCCCGTTGGAAAAGGTGACAGAAATGCGTTCACTGTGGTATTCCCAGCACATAGTGTACTAGTACGTGCTCAGTAAATATTTGTTGGTCAACTGAATGGGCAGGAGAAGCTGGCCTGCCTGACCGTCCGTCGGCCCATTTTCCTGGCTGGCGTGCTGGCCTGTTAGACTGTACCATGTTTGAGTGTTGAAACTCATGCTTTTATTTAATAACTCTTAATGGCCTGAACTGGGTGCTCTATGAAGACTTGCCATGAACTCACGTGAGGTCAAAATGAATAAGCCAACTGAATGGGAACCTTAGGATTCAGAGAAACTCACCAGTTTGGAGGCAGCTGAGCGAGGCCATGGGATCTTTTTCTTGGACCGTTTCTGAGAACAAGGGAGCTGTTGTGTTGCTGGACCTGGTGTCCCCCTGCCTGAGGCCAGGTGCTGGCTCCGGGAGCCCGTGGCTTCCCGTGCAGGTGGATGAGGACAGCTGCAAGCCTTCACTCTGTTCCTGACTAAATGTTAGTCACTGGCAAGAGCCTAGAATAATTGGTATTTGTGTCTTTAAAAAATGGAACACAAACATATGGTTTACAAAAGCCCGTGGTCCCACTGCTCTTTTTTGTCTGGTAGGATTAAATCCATCAGGGCAGCTCGAGCTTGTGTGTGGTTCAGAGTGCCTCTCTCCTTGCCGCCACTCTGCATTTGCAATGTGTGACCCCGAGAAACCAGGGGGCGGGTCGTGGACGGAGAACAGCTGGGATGAAGTCATTGTCCCTGAAGTCAGAACCTCTTCAAACCCCATCGTCCTCCCAAGTCATGCTGTTGGGAGGAAATAGGATGCTTGCGTTAAAAGAGGGAAAATCTGAAACGTGAATATGCTCCTCTGTGAGCGTCCAGATAAGACATACGCTGTGTTCCTTGTCTTACAGACCCGGGTGACAAGAACGGGCCGAGCTTGCATTCCGGACTTTCCGGCAGCTCTTTCCTTTGGTTAGCCCCTTAAAGCTTGTTAAATGCTCTCATGCGCGTTATCTTATTTGGCTCTCAGGCTTTTAAGTGGGGCAGGTATTTGTTTGTTTCCCAGTCGAGAGCTCTGCAGCCGGGAGAGCTTCTCACTCCCGGTTCCCTTCTCACTGCCGGTTCCTGGGCCTTTCCGCTCCATCTCCCAGCCTCGGGGAAGGCAAACACCTGGAATCACTTCCGAGAACACGGGAGAAAGTGCCCCAGACCAGGAGGCCAAGACCTAGTTAGCGCTCTTGCTTTTGGTATAAATGAGCTGCAGGACGATGGACAAGCCACTACTGGTCATGCAGAACCGAATGGACCGACAGCCGTGGGTTTGAATCCTGACCCTGCTGTAGCTCAGAGACATGGAACAGTTCATTTAGCCTCTCTGAAGCTTGGTTTTCTCCTTGGTAAAACTGGGGTAATATTCCCTGTTTATGTGATAAAGTTACATGACAGTTCATTGAGGCAGGAATTTGGTAGGTGAGGTAGCCTGGCGTTGGGATCTGCGAGGGTTGGCCCTCCCTCCTGGAGAGGGAGCGAGAGTGGGATGGTAACGTGTGCGAACGCGCTGGGCCCTGGGTGAACTCTGTGTGCTCCACGCAGGCAACTGCAGACACGGTTAATGTGATCTGCTTTGTAGCCCCCGTGTCGCATCAGGATGTACTCTCTCTGCTTCTCTAGAAACATGGGAACGGCCCGCCAGCCAGCACGCTGGAATACAATGCCCCGGCCCTCATGGAACTCGTGAGGGAGAAGGAGGAGCGGATCCTGGCCCTGGAGGCCGACATGACCAAGTGGGAGCAGAAGTACCTGGAGGAGAGCACCATCCGGCACTTTGCCATGAACGCCGCAGCCACCGCCGCCGCGGAGAGGTGAGGCCAGCCTGGGGCCCACGGGGTTTCCCTCCGATGGGCAAGGTGTGATGTGGGGAGAGTCTGTTTCAACAGCAGGTGTGTGACGGGCCGGACGAGAAGCAGAGTTCCTCCTCCTAACAGCCGTGAAAGGAGGAACTGTTGTTATCCTCGTTCTGCAGGTGAAGAAGTGAGGCTAGGCAGGTGCGGCGGTTTACTCCGCGTCGCACTGCCAGCGAGTGGTGGGGTCACGCGGGAAGGGAGACCTGTCTGCCGCTGTCTGTTATGACCTCTGTTGCCTTCTTTCCTTTCTGCAGTGCACAGCCTTATTCTTCTTTCAAAATTCGCTCAAAATTTTCAATAATTCACAGAAAAACTCGCCTGTTGTCCAGGTGAGCAGGTAGCTCCTTGATCTCCAGCGCTAACCTGCACGCGTGATTGCGGCTCTGCTGGGGCTGCTGTGCATTCTCCCAGTTCTCTCTCTCTCTCTCTCTCTCTCTCTCTCTCTCTCTCTCTTTCTCTCATTGCCGCTCCCTCACCCCGCCTCCCACCAGTTTGCCCTTTGCCCATCAGTTACATTTCATTTGGAGTTGTTTGGAATTCACTAAAATTTAGGATTAGTCTAGTTGGAGGCCATCCTCAAATTTCAAAGGTGCATCCATAAAATTGGGCTAGTCAGCCCCACGTTTCTTTCATATGTGTTATTTCTTTTTTAAAAAATATATATATTTTATTGATTTTTTTACAGAGAGGAAGGGAGAGGGATAGTTAGAAACATCGATGAGAGAGAAACATCGATCAGCTGCCTCCTGCACACCTCCCACTGGGGATGTGCCCACAACCAGGGTATATGCCCTTGACCGGAATCGAACCTTGGACCCTTCAGTCCACAGGCCAACGCTCCATCCACTGAGCCAAGCCGGTTAGGGCGAGATGTATTATTTCTTTTTACTGAAGAAGAGGAGGCCCGTTGGAGTAGAGGGGGTACTTCATAAGCCACCCATGGGCTCTCGTGTTCATTCTCAAGGAGAGGAGACCCGCCAGCAATATGCTCACCTGATGCCTCCAGGACTGGGCGGAGAGCAGTGCCACCCATGAGAGCTTAGATGTCTCCGCTGCCCATGGCACCCTCGCATCTGGGGAGACCTGCAGATTTACGGGGGATATGGCCATTTGGGGATCAGTTTCTAGTGCCCGAGTGTTGTTCATGCAGGTCTGTGCTCTGAGGGGAAACAGCCCACAGAACCCCATCTGAGCGCGCCCCTGGGGGTGGGGGTGGACATTTGAGATGTGTGCTGTGTCGAAGTTGCAGTCGTGATGCGAGAGGTGGAGGGGGTTGCAGCCCCGAGTTCAGTCTCTGTACCGTCTGGGCGAGAACGTTGACGCTCTTGGAAGTATTTCTTGATGGTTACACAATTGTAATGTTTTTATTTTCAGCCTTTTGCTCTGTAAGGTAATTAGTAAATCACCTCTATCCTGCGGAAGAGAACAAACCATCCTAGAGTCACAAAGGGGCTTGGCTTCTTTGCCAGCTTTGGTCTGGGGCATGGCTCTCCATGATGCCCTGTGGTTTTTAATGGCGAGAGCATGGCACAGGGAGGCGGGACCCCACATGCAAAAGCCCTTGAGAGCATCACTTGCTTCATTCGGAAATGACCTAATTTCTGACATGCAAATTATCATTCTCGGCTGGTTGCAAGCAGGGAGCGAGGCCCTGCTCCACTGGCTGAGGACACGAGCCCAACAGCAGTGTACGTGTTGCTGTGGGAGCACCAGCGGCCTCGATGTTGATGTATCGGGTTAGATGTGTGTTTGGGACCCTGGGCCCTGAGAGGAGGAATGGACTGGAACGTAAAATCAGAAGCAGGAGGAATGAACAGGTCTGAAGCATGAGACCTCTGTGGGGGCACAGGACGGGGAGACGTGAGTAGAACCTAAACGCCACGTCAGCCCAGCCTTGTTCGTCACCCGCGTGCAAGGGCCCACGTCTCTTGCCCTTAGAGAATAGGATGGATGGAACCGAGGTCCTTTCCACTCCTCCTTCCTTCCCCCCCTTCTTTGCTTCCACAGATGTTTGTTGAGCATCTAATAATTCTGTGGAAAACTACCCTCCCCCTTACTGATGACGCTGACCCACAGTCTCAAGATAAATCAGATTTTTAACTCCAATCTTTAGTTCTTTTCAAAGAAAACCTCTGTGCTTTCAGCATTGCTTTTCTGTGAAAAGAAAGATTTCGGGGAAAGGTCAAAACCCTGAGCTCTTTCCCAGATGCTAGCTGGCTGCGTACGCATGGGTAAAAATGAGTATTTCTAGTCGCTAGTGTTGTGTCTTTTCAGCAATGCTTGTTAAACAAAGAGAGTGATTTTGGTACACCAACTGGTTTTGGCATCTTGGTGCAAAATGAGGACGGTGGTACCTGCTGCACAAGTTGCTGTAGACTAAACGAGATGCCAGTGCCACTGAGCCACCTGGCCAGTGCTTTACTTAGTCCCTGGCAGGAAAGAAATGCTCATGCGTTGATAGTGGCTTGTTAAAAACGATAAAAGAAGGGACTCTTTTTTGCTGTTTTTGAGTGTCCTAGAAAACAGCCATAAGATGTTAAGTATGACTTGGAATATGAAAGGTTTGGCTGGGTCATTTCTTACCAATTCAGTATTCACTGATTCGAGACATCATTGCGCCTTTTGATCTAACATATATTTTGATCACTTAGATGGCAGTTACCTTTTTTTTTTTTTTTTATGTTATTGAGAAGGAGAGAAACAAAATTTTTTGTTGTTCCACTTAGTTGTGGAATCAACCATTCGTTGGTTGATTCTTTTTCTTAAGTATATATATATTTTTTATTGATTTCAGAGAAAAAGGGAGAGGGAGAGAGAAACATCAGTGAAGAGAGAGAATCATTGATCGGCTGCTTCCTGAACACCAACTACTGGGGATCAAGCCCACACCTGGGTATGTGCCCTGACCGGGAATCAAACCGTGAAACCTCCTGGTTCATAGGTCGATGGCTCAACCACTGAGCCACGCTGGCTGGGCTCATTGGTTGATTCTTGTATGTGCCCTGACTGGGGATCAAACCGGCACACTGAGTGCATCGGGACGATACTCTGACCCACTGAGCCAACCGGCCAGGGGATTTATCCTATTACCAGCCGCCGTTTACTAGGAGTGATCAAATTGCCGAAACCAGTGGCAAGAAGAGTTCTCTTTGACCAGTTGTTCTCCATAAGACACCTGCTTGCAGCTCCGCATTTTGATCTCCCCAAGTCTGTCCCTCCCGCCCTCCACCCCTGCGCTGCGCTTTCCGAGGACAGGGTATCTTGTGTGTCTTCATCTCTCAGCTGTGCTGCCGGCATGGCTGTCACGCCGCGTGGACCTGAATCCCAGGCAGGGGCCCATACCACGAGACATGAGCCGGAAAGCAAGCAGATGGGAGCTTTCCGCGTGGGCCTCTCTGTCCAAGAGGACCAGTATCCGCTTTAAGTACTTACTGAGCCTCCATTTTACTGTGAAATACTGAGATCACTGCTGTGTGGGTAAGGAGCAGCCATAAAAGTTCAACTCCGATGGAGAAAGTAGGAAGGATAAGCAAGTGTGGAAGAGAGACCCCAACAACCATAATAACAGTGCCCAGGTGTCAGCAGGTGCAGCGTCCATAGTCATCGCCTGCCGCGTAGTGTGATATGCGGTGGCACTGGTGGGGGGCAGGGAATTGTTACTGTGGGGTTTTACTTTGTTTTCCTTAGACGCTGTCTTCATTCTGCCCAGTTGAGGGAGCGAATGGGCCAGGACCCGGGAGGGAAAGCGGGGAGGAGTGTGTGACCTCGCACGCTGCTCTATGAGCATTCGCGTCACTCTCTGTGTGTCCTGTGTTGCAGGGACACCACCATCATCAACCACTCGCGGAACGGCAGCTACGGCGAGGCCTCGCTGGAGGCCCACATCTGGCAGGAGGAGGAGGAGGTGGTGCAGGCCGCCAGGAGGTGTCAGGACATGGAGTACACGTAAGGGCAGCCGCGTGCGGGGCCGTGACACGGCGCCACACCCTGGCCATGCACCTCACGACCCCCGTGACCACATTTGGGCTCACACTCCAGCCCCAGCCCCTTCTCTGAGCAGCTGACAGGCGGGCGAGTTACCCTCCAAGTTTGAAAAGAACTTGAGTGTTTTCTGATTCTCATTTTTGGCCTTCGGGGGGGGGGGGGGGGGGGGGGCGGGGAATTAACTTCTCCCAGAAAACCTGTGCATCTCCTATCTTTCTGAGAAAATAGGGAAATTGACTCCCGTGGGAGGCTGACCCTGAGTGAGGCTTCCTGCTGCTCTCCCACCCACAGCCAGGGACCCAGGCCCTCTGAGCGGGCCTCTGAGCCTCTGCTAGGAAGCCACGCCTTTCTCACCTATGTCCTAGCTTCCCAGCAAGTCCCAGGGGCTCCTGAGGGGCCAGAGGAGGTGCACCCCTCTGATCCAGCTTATACACTTCGCAGACAGTAGCTGTTTGAAGACTTTACTGCGCTTCGTTCTCCATCCTGAATTCTAAGTCAGGTCCCTGGGCAAACCTGAAAAACGTTTCATCGTGTTTTCCTAGACAAAGGGAGTGTGATTGTGACTGTTTCGTTTTGTTTGTTATTTAGCATTAAAAATCTCCATGCCAAGATCATCGAGAGGGATGCCATGATTAAGGTCCTTCAGCAGCGATCCCGCAAAGATGCCGGGAAGGCAGACTCCTCCAGCCTGCGGCCCGCCCGCTCCGTCCCTTCCATTGCTGCGGCCACCGGAACACACTCCCGCCAGACCTCTCTGACCAGCAGCCAGTTAGCGGAGGAGAAGAAGGAAGAGAGGACCTGGAAGGGGAGCATAGGTGAGCCCCACGCCTCCGTCGGGCTGGGGTCTAGGATCTGGAAGGCAAGAGCTACACCAGCTTTGAGAGGCAACCTCATCTGGTGGGAAAAGTCCCGACATTTGGTGTGTCTGGCTCTGCCCCTCATAGGACACAGAAATGCCACTGAGTATTTCCAAGTCTCAGTTTACTCATCTGTGAAATGGGGAGGATAACCAATCATACTTTGGCTGTGAAAACAGAATGAGCCATGCGGAAGCGGTGGCTACACCACCAGATTGGCTTTTAGCCACGGGCTAACTCATGTAATTATCATCACGGTTGAAAGTGGGAGGGCCCGACCCCGACCCTCACAGCATAAAATGGAAAAGCCCATAGACGTCAGGCCTCTGAACTTGGCTCTGCCCCCGACCAGTTGTAAGACTGCTCTGCCTCCACTTCTGCACCTGGAAAAGCAGGGCAGTGCCTGTCCTGTTGCCCCTGGGCCGTGGGGAGAGTGAAATGAGATAGCGAGGCGGAGGTGCTTCGAAGGAAGTGTGCAAACGTGAGAGGCTGGTGGTTGTGGGGCTGGTTGCATGGTTTTTGCACGGGCAGAGTTTTGAGAATTCTGCAGATGTGATGTGAGCCACAAATGGGTTTCTTGGGGGGGAGGACCAGCCTGTCCACAGCTCACTCAGTCTGGAAAGAAAGCAGGCAGCATTCCCAGACAGATGTCCCCCCCTCTCCCCTCAATCCTTCCCCCGCCCCCCCTCACTCTGGCAGCTGCAGGGTCTGGCCTCCTTTGATGCATTTCCCTGGGTCAGAGTGTGTTTTCTTTATCTGTGGAGCCGAGAGCCAGTTTTTGTCAGCACAGAACCCCAGAGGAGCCTGGCTGCTTCCTGCCCGAGGGGATAAGAGCTTCTAGTATGAACCTGCCAGAATTGGGGAGGGGGAGGATCAAGGCTCCCAGCCAGAATCTGTGTGAAGTGCCTCCATAGGTGGCCTCAACAGCCCCTGCCCTCTGAGGACATGCACTTCAAAGAAGACACAGGTGGACAGCAGCTGGGATCATCAAAGGCACCCCCCGCCAGGACGCTTATCTCCCCACCAGTTAGGATGCCTGAGAGTTAGGGACACCCAGGCCCTTTTGCGACATGCAGCCAGACAGGCATTTGTCTGGTCTCTGTGCCTGTGTCCCTGGCATCTGCAGGTCTACACCAGGCCTGGGAGCACACCCGGTCTGCAGGAAGAATTGCTGTGTTCTCTGCACTGGGTTCCTCCCATTATTGTCATTATCATTGGTGTCCATGCATCACAAAAACAGGCTCTCTGAGAGGCGGGGCAAAGGCAGCAGACACGGCCACTGCACAGTCCCCATGCTGCTTCCACCATCTCTTACCCAACGGGCCCTGGAAGAAGGTGGGGGTGACAGTGTACGCCCTGCTGATAGCGAGGGCTCCGGGTGAGATGACTGGCCAGCGACCTAATTCCACGAGCGCATCCCTGTCAGCCTGCAGCTGGTTAGGAGGGAAGAATACAGGTTGGCGTAGAGCTGGGCTCAGCTGGGCATGCATCCCATTGCTG
The DNA here is from genome assembly GCA_004026665.1 of Murina feae. Lineage (NCBI taxonomy): Eukaryota > Metazoa > Chordata > Mammalia > Chiroptera > Vespertilionidae > Murina > Murina feae. The sequence continues at coordinate 43,359 of PVJC01005379.1, forward strand.
CACCTCCTTAGCTGTGAGATGCTCACCTCTCTGAGCTTCCGTGTGCATGTCCATAAAGCAGAGGCTAACACGGGGCCTACCTCACAGCGCTGCTGTGAAACACGCAGGGAGGTGACGTGTGTGGAGCCCCCGGCCTCTCCGAGTGTGGCCTGTGGACCAGCATCACCGGCCTCACCTGGGAGCCTGTTCGAGAAGCAGCCTTAGACCCCACCCACTGAATGGAATCCTCTTTTAACAACATATCCAGGCCACCAAGAGGCGCGTTCCATTGGAGACCGCAGCTGTGCACACCGAGCTGCTCTGTGTTGTGGTGAATGGGCACCTCCGACAGCCCTGGGGAGGACACTTGATGAATTGCTGGCTCGTTCGGCTGCGTGAACAAACAGTTGACTGTGCTGACCACATTCTCTATAGGCTAGTCTTCAGGAGTGCTGGCATGTTTCTGAACGCGTGCCGTGTTTCATTATTTAAGTAAAAGCATAGCTGTCCTGCCCAGTGCTGCAAGGAGACGTTCAGGAGGAGGGAAAGCACTGGCTGCTGTGCCTGCCTTTTCCCTCCCGTGCCTCCTCGCTCCTGCCCTCAGCCTGCCTACCCCGGGGCCCAGAGCCAGAAGCAGCCGAGTCACTTTTCCCAGGGGCGTGGCTGGTTTCCTGCTTCTTGGGGCCGTGGCTCTCAGCTGCTGGGTCTCCTAGGTGTTGGTCTGACCTGGAAATGAGGTTGTATTTGACCCTGGTGCTGTGGGAGACCATCCAGTACCAACACTGAGGTGGAACTGTGGGCCATTCAGAAGCACGGCGGGCCAGTGGGGCCTGGCCCAGGGCCAGGGAAACTGAGTTTTTCTAAAGCACACAACTACGACTCAAGGCCAGCCCTCCCCCGCCCTGCATGAGGCAGAGGAGGCATCGACTCCAGACAGCCTTGCAGAATCCCCCACCACTCAACACTGGCTACTGGGTACCTTGTGCCACTTTAGAGTCATTTTATCCTACTGTTTATCATATTAGACTAGAGGCCCGGTGCACAAAAATTTGTGCACTCGGGGGGAGGGAGGAGGGAGCTGGGGGGAGTCTCCTGCCACCACCGTTGTGCTGGCAGCTGGCAGCTGGCAGCCTGGCTTGTGGCTGAGCAGAGCTCCCCCTGTGGGAGCACACTGATCACCAGGGGACAGCTCCTGCATTGAGCGTCTGCTCCCTGGTGGTCAGTGTGTGTCATAGTGACCAGTCATTCCCAGTGGTTCTGCTGTTAGGGTCAATTTGCATATTGCCCTTTTATTATATAGGACTTGGGGCCCGGTGCACAAAAATTTGTGCACTCGGGAGGGTCCCTCAGCCCAGCCTGTGCCCTCTCCCAGTCTGGGACCCCTCGGGGGATGTTCACCTGCTGGCGTGACTGGCCAGCCAGGGTGAGGTGCTGAGGGCTGTTTTCAGGCTTGCCCACAGCTCCCATTGACCCAACATCCCAGCAAGGCTGGCTGCAATCAGGTTTCTGGGGTTTATTTATCTTCTATAATTGAAACTTTGTTGCCTTTAGTGGAGGCCTAGGCAGGCAACAAAGCCTCCTGTTTGCTTCACCTCCATGGCTTCTGTAATTGAAACATTGTTGCCTTGAGCAGAGGCCCAGCCAGGCTAGGCAGGCAGTTTCCTCCATTACTGGTGCAATGGAAGCCTCCTGTTTTCTCTAGCTCTGTGACTGCCGGCCACCATCTTGGCTGTGTTAATTTGCATACAGCCGCTCTGATTGGCTGGTGGGCGTGGCTTATGTGTAATGGACTGGTGGTCAATTTGCATATTACTCTTCTATTAGATTAGCTTACAACCAGTTTGCTTTACAACTCCTTAAAAACAACTGTAGATTTTTAGGGAGGGGACTAGGTCTTTTCTATTTTTAAATTTCCTCAGTGCTTCTCAACTGGTCAGGCACACAGTCAGTGCTTATCAGTGCATTTTATGAGTGAATCAGTGAGTGAATACAGCAGTCCTGAGTCAAGAAGAAAATGACCCCAAGACCAGGGCTTTGGTGTGTATGAAAGAACGGCATTGAAAAGCTGTCCTTCCGCCCTCAGGGTTGCTGCTGGGGAAGGAGCACCACGAGCACACCTCCACCCCCACGCTGCCTGCCCTGCCCGCCACAGCGCCAGCCCCAACCGTGTCCGCCACGTCGGCCAGCAGCGCTCACGCCAAGACGGGCAGCAAAGACAGCAGCACCCAGACGGACAAGAGCACAGAACTCTTCTGGCCCAACATGGCCTCCTTGCCCACCCGCGGCCGGCTGAGTGTGACCCCTTCCAACAGCCCGGTCCTAAAACACCCAGTGGCCAAAGGGACCGTGGAGAAACTGGGTAAGATGTTCTGACGTGTTACGCTGTAGGGAAACGTCCTGGAGCTCTCTGGCCTGAGGGGGGGAGCCCTTTGTTGAGCTGGGAGGGGCAGCTCTCACTTTGTGGGTGACTGTGGTTACCCTAATACCCCTAAGCCGTGTGCGCTCTTATGGAATGAAGTGCGTGTGGACACTCCTAATCTATTAACCAGCCCTTTCCTACAAGGGGCAGAAGTAGGCGTGCTCCAACGGATGTGGGCGGGGCTACCAGGCACCAGGAGCTTCTGAGGCTGGGGTACCTAGACGGGGCCTTCCTCGTTCAGGATATGGGGTCGGGGTGCCTCCTTCCTGAAGGACAAAGCAAGTTTAACTGCAGAGGAGGGGAACTCTGGCAATGCACTCAGGCCAGTATTAATGGGTCACCCGAAAACATTTAAGAGAAGACGACTTGGGAGGAGTGAGCTTGCGATGAGTTGGGAAGCGTCCAGGAAAAGAGGAGACTTGGCTTTGTCCTGGGGACTACCTCAGTCATGGGGACAGGACTCTTCAGGAAAGCTTTTGAGAAATGTGGGATTATTTGGGGCATAAATGGACTGTTCATCCTACAAAATAGACAAGTATGTACAGTGTTGCCATTGTTCTGAGGTTTAATGCCCAGAATGCACTTTTCCAAGGAAGACAAGGATGGGTGAGAAGTATTGGCTGCACGCACACGGGCCGGGGCCGGGCTTTGGGGCCTTGCCTGCATGCCCTGGGGGCGAGGGTGGTGTCTGAAAGGGTTCCACGCGGTGCGGCCCGCCCCGGAAGAGCAGGCGGGCTGCTGACACCTCCCTTGTGTTTGGCAGAGATCTCTCCTGGCCACGGGAAGTCGCCTGACCACAAAGGCCGCGCCAGCAGCCTGCTGCACAAGCCCGAGTTCCCGGACTCAGAGATGATGGAGGTCCTCATCTAGCCGCTGCATCCCGAGGACCGTGGTGCCAGGACAGTGACCGGAGGAGGAGCATGGCAAAGGGAGCAGCGGGAGCAAGAAGAGCGATCGAGAGGTGGTAGATGGGAAGCCAGGAATGATTGGAACTGATACAGATTTCAGATTCGCAAGGACACTTTTTATAAATGTTTTCTTTTTTTACAAAAAAAAAAAAGGAGACCTACACGAATGAGGATGAAGTGGACGCTATGGATTTTTATTGCCTGTGGCAGCAGAGAGACGATGCATGTAGGTTTGGTAACGAAGAAGAAATAGGAAATGGAATTTTCCAATGTATCTCATGGGGAGGGTCTGTGTACACCATTTTCTGGTTATAAACGGATAAACCTGAACTGGAATCTTCCTTGGAATGCCCCCATTCTCCTTGCCCTTCAGCATCTGTTTGTTTAAGAACCTCCTAGAAATCTCTGGGAGCCCCTCTGGGTGTACTGTGACACCACCGATGCCACCCGGGGGTGTCCTGTGAATGCGTGTGGCTGAGACAATGAGATGAAATGTTGAGGGGCGGCCTTCTGGTCCTCGTCTAATGACCTGCTTGATCTGGGTTTTGCAGGCGATTGTGGGGCTTCCTCGCTTGTGTGGACTCGAGGCAGTGTTTTCTGACCTTGGTGCTCATCCTCCCCGACTTCCCTGACTTCTTCTCTGTCTGTGCTTAGCTTTCTTTAATTTTACTCTTTTATTTTTTCCTTCATTTTTAAGTGAAACGTGGCAGAGTAGGTCTGAACTGTCACCATTCCTGCTGTGTTTCACAGCGGCCAGCGGGACAGAGCCCCAGGCTGGCCTCCCCCGGCTAATGCCACTCTGACTGTGCACTAGGGAAGCTTTAAGCTTTGGCGAGGCGGGAGGCCCACGGCCAGTGTGACAGCTCGTGTGAGGAGCGTGGCCCTGGTTTTTTCCTCCCTCGCCTCAGCTCTTGCGCGGAGCTTGGTTCTCTCCCCGTGGCTCTGCGGGGTAAGGCTTTCGGGATGGCGCGCCAGGGAACGAATGGCACTTGGCTAGGTGGCCTCTGGGACCGGCCCCTGCACGGGTACCCTGTCCCCTTTCTCGGACCTGTGGCTCCTGAGCACGTTCCCCACTCTCCACTCTGCCGTGAACTTGCTTTGTAACCTACGGCTTGGTTTGGTTTTTTATTTTTATTATTTTTAGGGTTTCAATTTTGAGCAAGTCATCCAAAGCGAGACGGGACTCTCCAAAGAGCCGGGAGGGAGGGAGGGAGGGAGGTGGGGGCCCGTGTCCCTGTGTGTGACGGTCTCCAAATCACCCCTCGGACAGGAGGCTTTCCTCTCAGGTCCAGGAGGTGCTGGGTCAGAACAGGAGCAGCTGCTCGAGCCCTGAGACCGCTCTCCCGCTGGGTCCGCATTGGTCACGTGCCTCATGCTCAGTTCAGGACAGAGAGGGAGGCCCAGGCTCGAGACCGCCTCAGTGAAGCCTGGAGGAAGCCCTGCTCAGGAAATGTTGCTTGGCTGGCTTCCTTGAGGGTTGGTGTTTAGAGTGTAACCTGGGTGGAGGTACAGCCGCCCCAAATTAAGGAGGTTGAAGGATGACAAGTGTAGCGAAGGGGAGAGAGGAAACCAGTGCTTTGCCCAGAGGGGCCCGGAGCCCAGTGTGACCTCCACGCTGCTCTGCGCGGACCCTGAGCTTGCGCCTCCCGCTTGCCGCCTCCTTTGTCCCGGGCTAAGGATCACTGAACATTGGTGCAGCCCGCGTAGCCGCAGTGGCCTGGGGCGAGGAGCTCCCCCCATGCCCTGGTGTGTGAGGAGAGGGCACAGAGGCCTCGTAGGGAGGAAGGGGGTGCTGTGCGTGGGGCGCAGAGGGTCCCCATTCCAGCCTCTGTTCTCATCACTTTTCATGGGTGATGAGATTCGGTAGATGGCAACTGACTCTCTTAAGGACATTTTGATGCCTGATTAATGTTGGGGACGCACCAGGAAGGAGAGGAAGTACCTAGAGATAGGAAGGCAAGTCGCCTCTGCCCACTCCCACCCCCGCCCACGTCTGGGCTACCCCGAACTTGGGCAGCTCCCCTAGAAGTGGGTGAGGGCAAGAGCCCCGTTTCCCCCAGACCTGGTCTTCGTGCTCAGGCACACCTCCCTGGCACACTCGGCACCAGACTGGCACGCGTGCCCGTTGGGTTGTTGTCAGAATGCCAGCAGGGACATCACCCCGTTTTCTCTTCTAACCTGCCAAGACTTCCAGAACAAAAGGGACCTGTAGCTTTAAGAGCTTTCGTGGGAGATTTCTTGCCGAGCCAGGGCCCTGACACCTCATCTTGGTAACCCACCTGAAGCCGTGCTTGCGTGTCTGTCCTCGGCACCCACTCTATGTTCTGGGCAGTTGGCAATATGTTATCATTTGATTTTTCGGAAGAAACGACAGCATCTCTGTTTTTAGTGCTGACTGTATGCTTGCGCCGTGGTAATACCTTTCAGCGGGTCTGAAAGCCACCCGGGAGCAGGGCCACGTTTATTCTCCTTGTTTCACAGGAGGAAACGGGGCCTCAGGGAGGCTGAGTCCCTTCCAGAGCCTCACAGTCAGGATTACCCGGATCTGAACCATGAATGTGGAGAGGAGCTGTGCCTTCGCACAGGCTGGACTGCCTCTGGTGGAGGGATAATTACTCTCCCCCATGTCTGTGATGTGCATGCGAGTGCGTGTGTGTGCTACCCCACTCTCAGGAGCTAAGGAACAGGATGAGGGTCCTAGCCAGTTTTCTCAGTGGGTAGAGCTTTGGCCTGTTGACCAAAGGGTCCGAGTTTGATTCCTGTCAAGGGCATGTATCTTGGTTACAGGCTCCTGCCCAGCCCAGGCCCTGGTCGGTGCTCATGCAGGAGGCAACCAATGGATGTGTTTCTCTCACATCAATGTTTCTCTCTGTCTTTCCCTCTCTCTTCTCTCCCTAAAAATGAATCCTCGGGTGAGGATTTTAAAAGAAAGAAAGAAACAGGAGTTTACCCAGAGTGCCTAGCATAGCCCATAAACCCCAGGCAAAATGGAACTCTGTGTCCCGTTCTAAGCGTGGCTACACATCCACCTAGGAAGCAGGTTGCGTGGCTACACGTCCACCTAAGAAGCACGTCGCACTGCGCAGGGCCTGGACTTGGTGGGGGTTCCGGCGGTGTCTGATTATGGCGCTCGCAGGCCCTGTCGCACGAAGGGCGAGGCTTTGGCTCTGTGCGAAGACGAGCAGAGCAATTCTGCTTCCTCCTTGAACGTGGGTGGCTGCTTCTGTGTGCCGCCCGGGGTGCTGCACGGACTAGGCGGTGCAGCCGGATTCCAGCAGCTAACTTCAGGGCATGTGCACTTTTTCCTCGGTGTTAACTAGCGACGGTGTTGAGTTCAGCCATTCCAAGCAAGCATGCAGGACGGGGTTCTGCCTGGAGACCCAGAGCGGCAGGGCCTCCCTCTGCCGTCCTGCGGGCTCCATCTCTGGGCTCCGTGGGTTGGATATCCAGATGAGTTGTGAACGGGAGCAGCTGGGGGGGGGGGGGGGGCCAGTTACTCAGGGGAGAGGCTGTCAGGACACCCCCTGCAGAGAAGCCCACCTCCCAGAGACCGATTGGTTCTCCCCGGGCTTTGCCCTCAGCCACCTGAGCCCTCATCATGCAGTGGCCTTTACACAGCGAGTGCTGCCGGACTGAGCTCTCCCCCGGCAGCAGCCTTCTGGGCCCGAGGCGAGCACAGCCGTCAGGGGAGGCTGGCTCCCAGGATGGTGAAGACCATCTTGGGGGTTTTAAATGTGTCCAGGCAGGGAGCTGGCACACATCCTAAGGGGAGCTCTGCTGGGCAAAGAGGTGTGTTTCCCCAAACCAGAGTCCTGCTGCGCCTCGGCACTGGCGCCTGCGGAGCGCGCTTCCGTGCCCTCCGAATGACCTTGCGCTGCGGAGCGAAGGCGCACACGGTCACGGCCAGCGGGAGCCCGCGGGCTTCTGAAGTGGCGAAGGCTGTCAGTAGCCAGAGAGCATCCAGCCCAACGTTGGCTTATCCCCGCCCCAAACCGGAGGCCATTGTGGTCTCTGCTTTATACGTGTTGGTCTCCTTCTCTCCTTTCTGGTTAGCTCATCAGTGTGTTTAAAGCATCTTCATTCAGTGTGAGCCGTGGAATGGGTTTGCCTCTGACATGTGGCTCCATGGGAGATGGGCGGAGGAATTAAGAAGTTGCCAGAAAAAAAAAAAAATGTTTCCAGAAGCTGATCTGCTGGGAGCATGGAAAGGTCAGCATTTCAATCCATGGATTTCCCATGAGCAGTTTTCTTCTCTTCCTTTAAGTGGCAAACCCTTCTCTTGTTTAGTCATTTAATGGTATATAAAGACACATGTGCGGTCTGACTGTAAGGTGGTGTGTCGGGTTTCTCTTGTTAAAATCCAGAAGATCCCCGTGTTTCATCTCACTCACCCTCCTCGGAAGGCGGCCCTTTTCGAGACGGTCCTGGTCATGGCCCCAATGCCCAGGGAGAGCTTGGTGTGAAGGAACCCTCTGTTGGTTTGGCTGTGGGACTGGAGTGTTCGTGTCATTATCCTCAGACATAAGAAAGCTTCATCCTTTGTAGATGGACTTGGTTTGGAAGTAATCCCAAGTCATTCACTCAGTTGGGTAAATAAAGATGTGTGATTAAGGTAAGTCACACCATTTCAGCTGTTAAAACACACACACAACAAAACCCCTAAGATGTTCCTTGGAGTGAGTCTTGGGACTCCAAGAACCCCTCAAAGTGACTGCTTCTAAGGAGAACAGCCGTCACGAGTCTGTGTAACTTCGAGTGGCTCCATTTTTTAAGTCTGTTCTCTCGCCATGCCTCGTATGCGTTCCCATGTCCGCGCACACGCGGAAGCGAGCGCGCAGTCATTGGTTTAAACTCCAGTAGGTGCCCCGTAAAGCCGTGTATACTTAGCACACGTTATTGTCATGTTATGCTCTGAGCGAGGTGTTTGTCATGAAACTTTGCTTCGTTGCAGAATTAAAATATTGTCCTCAGTATAATGAAGTACCTATACAGCATTTCCTTGTGTCAGCCCCGGGAGCTTTGACGCCCAGTGGTGTGTATACGTGTGACTTTGCCTAGGATTTTGTTCACATCTAGACATCTGCCTGTAAGTATTTATTACAGAACAGAATGTATGCACATGTGTCCACGGCGGTTTTCTTTGCGTGAGGGTCTTTTGTCCCCTCTGAGGAGTGGGAGTGGAACCTCCTCCTCCACGAGGCATGTACAGAGCCTGTGGATTCTGTGAGAAGGGCAGGTGCCTGCAGCGGCCTCGGCCAGGACTCGGACCGCGCCGGGGTCTGTCGCTGTGCTTGGGAGCAGCCCTCTGTGCTCTCCAGCAGACTCGGGCACGACGTGTGGGCATGTTGGTTGCCAGTCTGTCCTGACCTGAGTGTCCAGAGCTGCACGGCCAGATGGGTCTGTGTACCTCGTGGGGGGAGTCCATGAACACGGAGTGTGTCCCCCAGAGAGAGCCGAAACTGTGGGTCAGCCAAAGATTTTCCTGTTCTTTGCTGCTTAAACTTGTGCCTTAATATTGTGTATATAATAAAAGGATAAAATAGCTTCTCTTGCCCTCACCCTTGCTCTTTTCTTTTCCAAAGAACTTGCACCCCGGGTGCTCCATGAATGTGTGTTGAATTTCATTTCACTTTATTGCTGGGAGGCAGCCTCGCTGGCTGTTTTGCTTCCTGTGGGGCCCTGCTCCCACCAACAAGCCCTGGATCTGACAAGGAAGTGAGTCACCCAGACCCTCCCCGGCTCCTCCACACAAACAAGAACAGAGGAAGCACAGGGGCCGGGCGGGAGGCAGGGCCACTTTGATCTCCTCTGGGCTCCCCTTTGGGGCTCCTGGGTGCAGAGCCTGCTGGTGGCCGCTGTCACTCAGGAATTCATCTAAGCAGCCTGGGCCCAGAGTTTAGGGGACCTGCCTGCGCCCCAGGATGGCCAGATGTCACTGCCTTGTTAGTGTCTTAGGGTCATGGGAAAAGGGGGCGGGGCTTTGGCAGAAAGGGGTCCCATGGGAATGGGTCAGGTCCAGGCGGGAGCTCAGTGACTGACCCTGTGAAATAGACCCTGTGAAAGGCCTCAGGTGCAGGCTCCCCCCCACTCCCCGCAGGGGACAGTGACCTCCAGGGGAGAGGAGGCGCCCTCTGTTTATTCTTTGAATGTGCCTCCTTCAGCGGAGAGAGTGATGTGAAGTGGCAGCGTGTTTGAGCCCAGGACGCAGAGCTGTACACTTGCAGGAACGGGCGGAAGGTGCTGGAAATGAGCAGAGCACAAGCTCCTACCTGATTGATTCTTACCCGTACTGTCTCCTCCCAGGGGGGTTCTCTGTGGGGACCCCCAAGCCTTTGCTGCATTGGATATGACTGGCGCAGCATAAAGAACAGGCTGCATCCCCGGCCTCCCCTCACAGGAACAGCTGGAAGCCTCGCTGCCTTTGGGGCTCAGACAAGGACCCTCGAAGCAGGTGCCCACCTCTGCCATCTCCCTGCCCTGGCCAGTGCTTGCAGCTTGGGGGCACCCCAAGCTCCAGCCTTTCTCTTGGCTCCTTGTGCACCCCAGGAGAGGAGTCACAGCCCCCGAAGTCCTGTGCAGTTCTTCTAAGTGGTAACCCCGTGTGGCTGTACCCTGAAGGCAGGTTAGCCTCTGTCCCAAGTCCTGGGCTGGGACCTCTGCGCACTATAGGGGATGACGATGCCTTTGGAGTGCCCAGGAGTGAGGTCCAAAAGGAGAAATAGACCTCGCTGGCTTGGCTCAGTGGGTAGGGCCTCCGCCTGCAGACTGAAGGGTCCTGGCTTCAGACACGGTTGTGGGCTTGATCTCCAGTAGTGGGTGTGCACGAGGCAGCCAATCAACGATGCTCTCTCATCATTGATGCATTGATGTTTCTATCTTTCTCCTTCTCCCTTCCTCTCTGAAGTCAAAGAGATATATATATGTGTAATATGCTAACTAGACTGGATGTCGAAGCCGGTGCAGGCAGCCTGGGGAAGGAAGGCCTACTCTTGCACGAATTTCGTTCATCAGGCCTCTAAGGGATATATAATATATATATGACTGTGTGTGTGTATTTTAAGTTTTTAAAATGATAATTAAAAAAGGAGAAATGATTCAGGAGGTCTGAAATCCTTCCTTATCAAATAAAAGGTTTTGGGATGGCGACAGACAATACTTCTGACCTGAAAGAATGTTGCTGTGTTACTGTTCCTGTCGCCCTGTGTATCCCATGTGCTTCCTCTGCGGCCCTGTTTCTGGCCAGCAGACGCCGACACCATGTCCAGGTGAGCCTGCTCCCTTGACCAGTCTGTCCCCTGCACGGTTCCCTGTGGAGCCCAGCGGGAGGCCCTCCCCGTGTGGCGTGGGTTCTGTCAAAGGGCCTCTTCTGATGTGAGTCACGGTCCCTATTGCCAGAAACTGACGATATGTAATTTGGCATCCAGGATTTCACCCTCTGCTATTGGAGGGAGGGAGGCCCTAGCTTTGAGTTGGTTTGGGGATGTCACTTCCCTTTAACAGCCCTGGGGTGTGTTATCCTCCTTCCTCACCCCTGAGTAGCACGCCTCCCACAAAGCGCGGTGCGTCCTTGGCTCCACCGTCCCACCCAGGCCTGCATATGGCCACGCCCCTGCTCCCCCTACACCCTATTTCGGCCTGTGACTTTCCTTAGTTTTTATTTTTAAGGGCTCACTAGCTCGCTTTTGCTTTCAATAATTTTAAAGAGAACTGATAGGCACGTGGCTCGTTGGGAAAAGTAACATGTTGAGGCTCTTTTTGGAAATGTGCTCTTTCCCGCAGAAGGCCTATCCTGGACGGACTGGACAAAAGCCAGCAGTTTGTTTGTAAGATACAGATTTAATTTGGAGCAGCCTGACAGTTTTTCAGTACAGGGTACACCTGGTGGGGAGAAGGGACCCAGAGGCCCACTCTCAGGTTCGAACCTGTGGCTCAGAGATGCCTGTGTTTTTCAGTCAAGTGAAATCCTTGCGTTGATCTGACAAGCTCCATGGGAGCTGGGGTATTTGATGACTGGATGCATCAACCCTCAGGATTCATTCTCTCAACCCTGGGAGAAGAGTTGTACTGTGCCTGCACATAGTAGGCCCTCCACCAATGCCAGCTCCCAGGTGGTGGCATCTATTCCAGCCCTTGCCTCAGGCTGCCTCTTATCACAGTGAACTTCACACGGGAGTGTCTGTCAGCTCCTCTGTCTGGGGAAGGAACACTGGTATCCAGAATAGATGCGCATTAAAATTTGAGCTCAATGTGAATTATTCCAAGTTTTCTTGCATGTCCAGTGACTTTTCAGGGAAACAAAAGTAAACCTTTTTTTAAATATGCAAAGAATGCACATTTGTTATAAAAAATAGTCAAATGCAATAGAAGTCTACAAAATATAAGCCACTCCTCTAAATCCCTATGGTTGTCCCAGCTGGTTTGGCTCAGTGGATAGAGAGTTGGCCCTCGGATTGAAGGGTCCCGGATCCCATTCCGGCCAAGGGCACACACCTCGGCTGCAGGCTCCGTCTCTGGTTCTGGTTGGGACACATGTGGGAGGCAACCAATCGATGTATCTGTCACATCGATGTTTTTCTGTCTCTATCTTTCTCCCTCCCTCCAACGCTTTCTAAAAATCAATGGGAAAAATATCCTCAGGTGAGGATTAACAATAAGAAATAAAAAAATCTCTATGATTAACAACTGTTAACAATTGTATACAACCAAATAGATAGGTATACAGATATATATATATGGATGAACATTAGAAAATAAGACCATGCTGTTTCCAACAACCTGCTTTTTCATGAGGGGGATTCCTCCACTGGCACATCTCTCTTTGTGCAGAAGAGAGCTCACTAAAATACAGGATGTGCCCCTGTGCCGCCACCCAGCTTCCCCACAGCATTACCCAGGAGCTGAGAGCTAAGACCATGGACCGTGGGAGGTGTTCAGGTTTTGGGCTAAGAAAGAGGCCAAATTTTGCAACGTGTGTCAGGCGTGGCCAAGAGCGATCCCCCAGCTCCCCAGTGCATCGCGGCATTTCCTATCGCCTGTCCGAGCATGAATTGGTAACAAATGTCATGATGACGTTGAGGTCCCGGGGACCTGACAGTGCCATGGCCCACCCTGGCTGGGCCTGCCCTGTCTCCAGAAAGCCTGTCAGCTCTAATCGAGGGGCTGGTTTTCCATGCAGCGTCCCAGCCTGTGGCCTAGAGAACACATTTTCCTGGCATAATCCAGCTCGATGCTCATCTGACTCTCTCCAGGCTGTGGATGGCATTTAGCCTCCCCTTGTCCCTAGCACTTTCATTTTGCAGAATGTCCACCAGAGTTTTATAAATATTTAGCTTTAGGAACAGCCTGTAGACAGAAGCCCCGTTAGTGAGTCACTTGTCAGGTTATTACTAAAAATCAATTATGTGTCCAGCACATTTCAGATGCTAGAGGGGAGCCAGAGGGTGCAGACTGCTTGGGCCATTCCTGCCCTGAAGGAAGGGGAGTTGTGGGGGGAGGGGGAGGGGGGTGAGAGACTGAGGACTGAACACCTACTGTGTGCCAAGCATTTTCTATCAATCACTGCATTTGTTCCTTAGGAGAGCAAGTGCAGAAAGATGCAGAGAGATGAAGCAAATGATCCACGGTCCATGCTTACCCAGGAAAGTGGCAGGGTAGCGCGCAAGCCTACACTTTGCTGACTCAACACAAAGATTTCCCCACGATACTACGCAGCCTCCATGTTTAAGTCTAACTGAGGTCACCTGGTACACACAGGAAACAATTTGCTCCTTACCCCCTCCCCCCTCCACCACCGCCTCAGCATTCGGAGAGAATTTGGCCGATAATGCACAGCCATGCCCTGCAGTCCCAGCCCCAAGGTGGCCATGAGAACAGACAGAGGCTCCACCACGTCTGCAGGGGGCAGTCCCACAGTTGGGACACATTTAGAGAGCGCAGATGGACTCCTTCCCCTTCTACTACCTCTCAGGGCTCCTCCCCTGCCACAGGGTCAGCTGCTGTCCTGGCCCAGCCTCCCAGAACCGCTGGGAGGGGCCTGCACAGAATCCGGGAGTTTCCTGCCTCTTCTCTCTCAAGGCTACTTCCTTTGTCAATATACTTTTACCTGGAAGAAAGGTAATTAGAGGCAGTAACTGTGTCTTTACTTAAAAAAATTTTTTTTAATGTCAATAATGAAAACTTTATTAATTTAAAAAAATTTAGATTAAATTTTCACATGTCAATAGTTTACACAATACGTAATAGTTTAATCTTAGTCAATAAACATCCCCTTTCTGTTTTTCCCTCTGCCGCATCATTCACCACTGAATTCACATCCGTCCCAGCTAGCCAGCCACGCGCACCTGCTGCACATCAGTCATAAACCAGAGGAGACATGGCAGACACAGGCCGCTGCCGCCATCGCCGCTGCTCCAGCCACCTGTGCCTCCCAGTCGGGACCGTCTGCGCCTCGAAGGGAAGAAAGAAAGGCCACTGTGGAGGCTTCCGGTAACCAGCAAACAGAGCAGCACTGCCCGCCTGTTTCCTGAGACCAGTGGTTCTCAACCTGGGCTGCACATTGGAATCACCTGGGAATCTTTTTTAAAATCCTGATTTCTGGGTTTCATCCTCCAGAAATTCTGTTTCTTTGTTACTAACGTTGTGGCCTCACCCCATAACGAAGAAACAGAATTTCTGGAGGATGAGGCCCAGAAATCAGGATTTTAAAGATTCCCAGGTGATTCTAAGGTGCAGCCCAGGTTGAGCACCGCTGCCCTAGAGTAATTCCGGGCAGTCATGAGAGGCCGACAAATGTGCAGCCTTCACTTAGCAGCGTCCCTCGCCATGTGCATGCGGCCTTTTTCTAAGAGCCTACATATGTCTTGTATGCTGTGGGCATGGCCTAGGGATGGCTGTCATGACTTATTTTTCCACAGCTGGCAGAAACCAGAAGAGAAAACCTGGCACGTCCCACTCCCACGGTGAAATGCCAGCAGAGCCAGAGCTGGGCCCTGCGCAGCCCTTCCAGTACCCTCTGGGCAGCGTGGGCCGTCGGTACCGATGCTATGGGCAGCAGGACTTTCCAGAGCCCTGCCCCCTCCCCTGCCTGGTGACCAGGGCCCTGAGCGGTGGTGGGTGTGCTGTGGACCAGTTGGCAGTCACCTAGTGGAGCCTTGAGTCTGACTTGTGTGTCTAAAGAGCCAAGAGGTCCCGCAAGGGTGCTGTTCTGGACTGGGGAGCTGGAGGGTGGCCCCAGCACTGTGAGGCACTGTGGAAGATGTCTGGCTCTTCCCTGGAGAACCCCCAGGACCCTGCGGCTGCACAGCTGAGATGGGAGTGGCCATGGCAGCAGGATGGCAGGTGCAAACAGATCAGGGACCTTTCCCCAGGGGCACCAGGGCTGATGGCCAATGCAGGTCCCTTTCGCAGTGAGCTATGGGGTTGGAGAAATACCACTCGCCACTGTTGGGTGGAGACCACATGCGAAAGCTGGTTCTCCAGGATTCATGGGATGTACACAGCATCACAGATAACTCGTGATGTAAATAATTCACACCCAGAATACACTTAAATGTAACACACACACACACACACACACACACATTGGTTCAGCATACTCATATTGTGTTAAATGAAGGGTGTAAAGAGAAGTAAGATGCTGTACCTGCCCTTTCCCTCAAAGCTCATAGTCTGGGTGAAAAGACCAGAGAGGAGCACAATACTATGTACAGTAAATGTCAAAATTATGGGTTGTACAGATTGTCCTGTTGGTCTAAAGCAGGGATGGGACGCTATCGCCCACGGGCTGTACAAGGCCTACGAAGTCATTTGGTCTGACCCTGCCAAAGCATTAGGGGTGAGTCAAGTAAATGTTTGACCAAATACAGCAGGCTAAGTTTTAAGTTGATAATTTGTATACGGCCTGAGAATCCTATATAATAAAAGGCTAATATGCAAATCAACAGAACAGTGGAACAACTGATCGCTGTGACACACACTGACCACCAGGGGCAGATGCTAATGCAGGAGCTGCCACCTGGTGGTCAGTGAGCTCCCACAGGGGAGCGCCACTCAGCCAGAAGCCACAGCAGCACTAAGGACCTCTCAGGAGACGTCTGACTGTGGGGAATGGGCCTAAACGGGCAGTCAGACATCCCCCAAGGGGTTCCAGACTATGAGAGGGCACAGGCCAGGCTGAGGGAACTCCCCCCACCCCCTCTCCCAGTGCATGAATGTCATGCACAGGGCCTCTAATGATGTTATAAATATCCAAATGGCCCTTGGCAGAAAAAAGGTTCCCCACCTCTGGAAAGGAGAGGGGTGGAAAAGCAGGTGCCATGTGAGTAGAACTTGAATGACTGAGATAGTACTGAGGTTGGAGGGCAAAGGGAACAGCACACTATGCTCAGGACACACAGCTCAGGTCTGCAGGAGAAGAGACTGGGTGTCCTTTAGGTCCCTGAGCTACTGTGCAAAGAATATAGCCTTTGTCCCATGGCAATAGAATGTTGAGAGCTGGAAAAGGTATATTTAAGCAAGAATGTGATCTAGTCAATGCTGTTTTATAGAAAGACTAGAGGCCCAGTGCACAAAAATTTGTGCACTTGGTGGTGGGGGGGTGGGATCCCTCAGCCCAGCCTGTGCCCTCTTGCAGTCTGGAAC